>BMAT01011867.1:111526-139614 GCA_019649035.1 Elysia marginata | reverse complement strand
GAGATGGAAGAGAAATAAATAGAAGAAGGTTGCATTTGCAAAGGGAGCTAAACAGAGAGTAAAACGAAGATCAAGGTAAAAGACAAAGAAAGGCTGGAAAAGGAAAAAGAAAAAAAAAAATGCAGCAGTTGAGATTAATAGAGAAACTGAGAAACATAGCCTTACAGATTTAGTTGGTGATGCACAAAGGAATTATTAGAATAAATAGCTGTTGTGTCTTTTAAATTAGTGAAATTGTACTCTTAACATTTGCTTTCTTTTTAAAATAAAATTTCTGCTGTTAGAAAGCAATCAATCATGAATTTTTTTCTGCTTGCTTTGAATGATCCAAGACACATCGGGACATTTAAAAGATTTGTTAGGTGTCAAACAGTCATTCCTCTTCTTCTGTATATTTTATAACTAAAGAAGTTCAAGTATCTCTCTTCAAGTTTTTGATAATCTTATGCAATTTCCAATGTTTTGAAGTTCCGAAAAATGCTTTGTTAAAAGTGTCAACATCTTGTATTGTAACTATTTGACTGCATGGTAATTTCTTGATGTAATTTATATCAACTAAATATATTTGTTGTAACAGATTCTAGTTGCCAATAAGCATGACCTGCTTTCTGAAGCTGTCGTGACAACTGACCAGGGCATAGCTCTGGCCACCAAACTTGGTGTCAAGTTCTTCCAGACTTCAGCCAAGACTGGACAAGGGGTGCATGATGCCATGACAGGATTGGTTGGGGAGATTCCTCGCAACAGTACAGATTACAAGGTAATTGATGGTGCACACCAACTGACTGATAATCTAGATACAATCTCTTTTTAAATTTAAGATAACAGTTTGACACCATGAAGTTATTAAGTTATGAAGTGAAGCCATGCTCTAAGCCTCTCTTCCTATTTTTAAAAAGTTTTGATTACCAACTGTGAAATATCAAGTGGAGTTGAATCTTATTCAACCGATTCTCTTTTTAAAGGATTATTTCTTAATCTAACTGTGATTGAACTCTGCACTTAAATATTTGACTGTCCCAACCCCCTCGGTGTTCTTCCTTTCCCTACGCAACCATGCATTGCCATCATTTCCATTTATCGATTTAAATGCTGTTATTGACTGTTTACTTCTAGATCGTAATGCTTGGCAGTGGTGCTGTTGGCAAATCTTGTGTCACCCTCCGCTTTGTGAATGATACTTTTGTGGATGACTATGACCCAACCATTGAAGATTCCTATCGCAAGATGATCAAAATTAAAGGCCTCATACCCATGACCAAAGAGGAAAAGAAAGCAGCTAAGAAAGGCAAAAAGTTGAGGAAAAAGTCATTCAACCCTTTCCCCAGACTACGAGGCGGCGGTGACGGCGTCCCATCAACTTCCAACTCTATCCCCACCCAGCAACTGTCACCGTCTCGACAGCTACGTTCTCAAGGTCTTTTTGGCAGTATCAAGGCAAAGTTGGGATTTGGAAGTGGACAATGTAAGTTTTATTGGGTGCCAAAATAAAGATTTCTCTTTTTCTTTCCATTTTTGGATTAATTTAAGTATATGAAACATGTTCTTTTTCGTAATGCCACCTCCAAAGAATGAAGCATAGTTTTAGTTTCTCTTTCATTCTTCTAACCATGCATGTCATGTTTCACTAAAGACCGATTTACTATAGTTTTTATTGGATAAATAATCTACAGTAGATGACTGAAATTCTTTGAACATTGAAGAGATAACAGACTTAGGAAAATAGTGCAGTTTGAAAAGTCTTCACAAAGACAGAGGGAGAGAGAGACAGATAGACAGACAGGCAGACAGAGCTATAAATGCAGGACTAGAAGTAGAAAGAAAGAAACAAGAGGAAGAGAGGGACAAATAATTACTTTGCATCATTCTGGAAAGTGGAATTCACTGTCTCTCAACTCTCCTTCTTTCTCCCCCTGTCTTATTGCTTTTCACTTCCTTGTCTGCCAGCAAGCAGAAAATGCAATTTTTGTCAGTGGTTCTAAAAATTAGTGCAATGTATTGAATTCAGATATTGGCAATATTGTTTAAAAAATGATAAACATTAAAAAATTTATAAGGCATATAAAGAGGCATTTTAACTTTGATTGATTCAATCAACAAACGATCATGGATTATTGGTATTGGAAATGATAAAAACTGCTGAAGATTTAATGATGTCTCTTGCATGCATCTACTCAACTGAGCTCTCGTTACCTGGGACTTACTTAGATGCATGGTCGAATTGTCCGGACGTAACAATAGATAGGGCCTTCAATATCACCTTAAAGCTTATTTCTCTCAATATTTCACAAAATCGATGATTGAGTCTGTTTAAACTAAGTTTTAGTGCTTCCATTCTTCCGCATTTATGCGGAAACTCGCAGTTTTTACCATCCTCAAACAAATCTGCACTTGACTTTTTTCTGTCTCACCGATTTTTCGCATTGAAAAAAAGAAAAAGAGAAAATCTGCAATCCAGTTCTTTCAGTAAAGCTCTACGCACTCCAGGAAATAAATACAGGGTCCCCAACAGGTTGGTAAATCTCGAAAAAGTCCGGAATTTTTTAATGGTTCCGGAAAAAGTCAGGAAAAACAGTCTAAAAGTTTCATGTTAGCTACAGTGGAATCCTCCTAAGATAAACCTCTCAGGGCCATAAAAAAAGTTTATTTTATCCAAAGTTTATATTAAGCAGTGTCATTATATAAAGGAAAAAAAGGAGCGGGACCAAAAACCTAGTTAATCTTAACCCAAAGTTTCTCAGCAGACTGAATGCCATTTGCACGTAGGTTAGGAAGCTCTCAGACATGCCAACTTTACGGTTTGCCCCGTAATAATTTATGATGACTCGAAAAAAAAATTACTTGTGGATAAACTCAAGTCTGCATTACTCAGAATCATTTCGTTTTGTACTCACCAGAAGTGCGATCCTGATATTGAAATTGTCCGATACAACGCTAGCTCCTGTACCTACTATGAGTAGTTACCGGTAGTATTGACGTATGTTTGGCCCCACCAGGTCAAGTAGTTTCGAAATGTGTTGTTTATGGCAGCCAGTGAATAGAGTCCAGTTCTAATTTTTTTTCTTATCAATTGTGTAATTTTACTGGGCTTGTCGAATAACTGTATCACATTTATAGAACATTGACACAATACGTCAACCTGGATAATGTAACATCGTAGACTAAGTCACAGCGCCTCATATTCTTGTGGACAATACCTAGGGATGTGCATGTTGCACCTTTGTTTTTACTGTGGCTAGAACAGTCTAAATCTAATAACAAGGAGGCTTACTTAGTTTTTAAGGAACCTGAAGAGAAAGAGGCCTCCTTAAAACTGTTTAAAGGAAGACGGGCAAATCGTAGTTTTGTACATAGTGTATAGAGAGAACAATGAAAGGATAGGTCCTGTGTAATATAGTTGTCCATATATTTATGTAATATTGTGTCAAGACAGTAAGATTTAGGCCAACTAAGCAATAAAAGGAAACAAAATTGAATGCAGTGTTGGCAAGGAATATCATTTAAAATTCAAGTAAGCTACATATATATCATAATCATCTAGATCTATGTTGACTAAAATTTGTACTGGTTCATTCATTCAAGGAATTTCACTTTTTATCATTGATAATGGGCTCTTTTTGGTAATTCCTATTAATATGCTGCTGTCTTTTTTTCCTCGCTAATTGGGGTCTTGAAAAAATTTTCAAGGGTTTGGTCTGGACCCTGTTTAATGTATTTCTTTAAAATTGATGTCGTTGATACTTTATGAAAACATCATTTAAATGTGGTGAAAAAGTTCAGACTCGCAGCTTTAAGGACAAAGTCGAAGAAAAGTTTTAAAAATGATAAATTGTTTCATTCTTGTAGGATTTAAATAGGCAAATACTCCTCCTTTGAAAATTGAGACCAGATCTTGCCAAAATCCCCTAAAAAGGGCCTTTTGAGAGTAAAATTTAAAAAATTTTCCGCGGGTACCCCCCTAGAACTTTAGGCTGTCGCACTGGTTGCTCCCCCCAGAGAAATCCTCGGTTTTCATCACTTCCCAGTGGAAGCACTGATGTTTTAAAATCAGTCCATTCGAAAACCCAAATCATGAAGAAATGATTCAATGCTTGGTCCTACTTTGTGTGTGTGTGTGTCTCTCTCTCTCTCTTTTTTTTATCCTGCTTAATCCTCCTTATTCAGTTTCCCAAAAGTATAGGCATATACCAAATAAGCTTGCAACCCCATTCACTTTAATGTATAAATAGCCACTATATGTAGCATTACTACAAAGAAGTCTACTCAAGCTTTTATGTGACTTTTCAAAATGTATACATTGTGAAGCCCTTTAAATTTCTTTGAGGCACTGAAAAAAGTGTTTTTTTATTTTGATTGTGACCTGAGTTTATTGCGTTTGAAGGTTTTTGGACAGGTTTGGTCCCCCAATGCCAATAAAAAGAAGAAAAAAAAGTTTTTAGTATTTCAAATGTTATATCCTATGTCCGTTCAAAGCGTAAAAACCCATAATGTGCGTCTTTTGGCCACGCGCGCCTAGCATCATGAACTTAGTTTGATCAAACCAGGAAAATCCGTGGCAGCTTTTGCTGACCTGGAAATGCCAAACCGTAATTTTCCGGAATCGCTCCATTACTCCAGTGTTAAAGCAACGGTATTTTACGCATTGGACGCTCTTCGAGACAGACCCCTTGCAAATTGTTACGGTTTGAACGCTCTTCGGTGTGCACAATAATTACGCTTGTTTACGCTTTGGCTGTATGTTCTACTACCAAGTATTGACATTCCTTTAATTTAGTTTCACAATTAAGTATCTCCGGCGCTTTTTTTTTTTTTTGCTATTTGAGATTCATTTAATTTTGCTATATTTACGTCTAACGCTGCTACTATAGAATCTAGGCAAGAATCGCTCAAGTAAGAGTTATTGTACCAGATAAAATGCCGACATTTGTCATTTACTTATCAGAAAACAAAATGCATCTAGCTTTATTGCTGTGTTTAACGTAGATCTATGTTTGTCTCAACATTATCATTGTATATGAGACTAAAAAGAAAAAAAAATCGTACTACATTTTACAACTATTTAGGGCAACCAAGATTCACTTCCAATTAAAAACAAGTAGCAGATCGGTGGTATCAGGGGGTGTCATACCTTGATAATATTAACTACCACTTCTCGATTTTAATGGGGTTTTTTTAGACATTAATTGCTAATAATTAGTAAGAGACTTTTCTATCTTTTGCACAGTACTTGCGCTTAAAGGATTGCTCCGACCTTCAACTCTCTTACAATTGACCATATTGCCAAGGTGTTGCTAGATCCTTGTACTTCTGGTTTTAGGCCTGTAAAAACAACGGGAGGAGAAAAACCCTTGTTCAACGGTACTCCCATAGTTTTGGTCGAGAATAGTATTTTGTCTTAATTGCAGCTGAATAGCCAAAATGTGACTGTGGTTATCTTCTGCACCCAACCTTTGACACGCCTCTGTTAAGCTGCTGTGGTCCTCACACACACAGACACGTCCATGATTATCAGTGATGTTACTGATAAAGCAATTGAGGCATTGCACTCCTGCTAAGGACACAAAGCAGTTCTTTATAAACTTTGAGTCCAGGCATCTGGTATTGAATACTGGGCTGGCTTTATGCATTTTCTAGATCTTTCAAACGTGTCTGGGTATCGCGTTCAATCTGTCTATTCAGACACTAATAACCTTTGCGCTCACAATTCATGTTTCCTTCAACCAAATACTTGCTCTTTTTCAATGTAGTTTGTATGAACGTAATTTACTAGATCTCGTATAAAACAGACTTAACATCAAGATAATTTTTAGTGTATATCTCGTACATGTAGGCCTATAGCATAAATTTAACTACATGTATACTTTTCATTTTCATTTTTAATCTGCAGTTTTTTTTTTGTTTTTTTGTTTGTTTCTAAAAGCATCACTTAAAGTGAGGGTTTATAGTGTCCAATTTGTAAGAAGTTGTAAAATGTTCTATTGAAATACACAAGTAGGTCTATACTTTGTTACTATATTCTGAGTGGTGTGAATGGTTTTTGCATAATGATTATATTAAACAAGTTAAAGATTATTTATTTAAACGCTGTAGGACATAAAATTATAAAGACAAACGCATAAAGTAAGACGCACCAATTCTATCTACAAAAAGTACGTAAACACAAGGTAGCACTCTTGTTATATTTTGAATAATCAAAATCAATTATTAAAAAATTAGATCGTTTAAAATGACTATTTCAACTTGACGTATTAACAATTTTTGCGGAGTTTTTTTTAAAGTTGCATGGATTACATAAATATCAATGGTTTTCAAGGTTTATGTGAGTCTTGTTGTTTTATTATTATTATTAAAATATAACCATATTTTTAAAATAGGAGTTGATGGTTAATGTTTAGCCTTATGTTTGTTAAGATTATGAGGCAATATAAGCTTCACCCTAAAGTAAAAACAAACAGAATAGGGTAGTAAAGTAGAAGATAGAAGTACCGGTACTGGTCAAATTAAAAACCCATAACATTCACTATTTTTTCCAAGCAAATTAATCAGCCTTTTGCTAGTCCCTTAAATCTGCCAGTCAAGACGTTATCAATGGGGTGTCTAAGGCATCCAAATCTGCCCCAAGGTGCACATGGGTATGTCTGGCTTGCTGGACAAAACCAAATATTAAGTCAAGCATTGTTGCTGTTTTCACTGTTAGAGCGAAGTGCACGATTTTTGCCCCTATGGGGTGGGGCGGGAGCGAGAATTACGGTCTGTTCCGTTTTGACCTCATGCGATCAAGGTCAATTCTCACGGGTTTTCTGTGGTCAAAGCGGAAAAAAAGCGTAAACTTTTCATTCAAGTTATCTTTGTCTGCAACAGATTTGAAACAAGCAATTGATTTAAAACTCCAGGAATATGTGCAGCAACCTATCCTCTACTCCCCATACAAAGTTTTACGTGATTTTCAAACTAAACAAACGATTTATTTATGTTTTCTTAAAAGCATCTTTTCCGCAAAATGCGCCTGTTGTTGCAAAAATGTACAAAATCTTCAGTTTTGCATCGCATATTAGAAAAACTGTTTTTTCTACCGTCAAACTTTTCAGACAGCATTGCACTATAAATTTTCAGCTTTTGCTCACCTAACTTTGAATAATCTAGTGTTAATAGTTTTTATACGGGAAGTACAAACAAATCACAAAAAAACCTTAAAAATCCTGAACGTTCTACGACAAATCGTCCTGGCGCGTTCTGGCCAAGAAGGTGGATTACGCATTTTTACGGTTTGGTCGGATTGAGACTAAATTTTTCAGCATCGCTGAACGGACAAAGGATATGCATGATTTAAAGAGATCATCAATTAATTTCATAATTGAATACTTAATTTTCAGCCACTGTGTCAGATCTTTTATGATCATATAAGATTAAAAACATCACAAACTTTCTATCCTTTATTAGAAAAGGTAAATCTTCTCAATTCAAATTAAAAATATTGCAAATCAACTTATATTTAGGAGCCCCACAGTATAAACTTTAGCACAGGAAGTGAAAATGCCAGAAAAATATAAATTCACCTGCAGATTTCTAAAGCAAAATTAATTATACATCAAGGCTACTTGTTTGACCAAAGTGAAACATATGCTATTTTGATTAAGCAGCTGTGTTGAGAAAATTATTTTCCGTTATACTCTAAGCATCAGTTTTAATACAACTAATTATTTATTCATCTGAAAATCTTATTTCCATCACCGTTGCCGGTCTCTTACTTGGCCTGTCTCTCCCTCTGTGCCCATTCCCTTCCCTCTCCTTTTTTCCTATGTCAAATTCTCTCTTTTTATATCTTCCTACCCCTCCGCTCTTCTTTTTCCTTTTCTCTTTTTTCATGGTTTCTTAAATAAGTCTTGATTCATAATATACCGTACACAAAATTGGGGAACATTGTTTATGAGCCTCACAAAGATGGAGGTTGGAAGTTTACTTTTTATTGATTAAATACTAAAGGTTTCCTTGTTCTTTTTTTTTAATACCCCCACATTGATTAGCGCAACAACAACAAGCCCAAGCGGGGGACTATTCTCATGTTTTTGAAAGCGGCAACAAGAAAAAGATCACCACAACCAAGACGGATGGTAACGTTGTTCTCATTCCATTGAGAGATCTTGCTAATGACCCTAATCTTGTCACTGGAGATCCCATTACATGCAAGGGCTGCCAAGTTGTGCTCACAAGTACAGCTACGCTAGTCACGGTTGGGGAAACTTCTTCCTGGACTTGGTAAATAAAACAGGTTTTAACCTTTTTATTTAATAATATGAAACAGACAAAGAAACTACACTTTTGTAGTTTAAGCTTTAAAAAATGTTAATAACTACGCTCTAGACCGGGGCCAATTGTGGCCCTTAATGCGTAAAATCAAAAGCTAAGACGAGGTTTTGAGTAAAAAGAAATTCAATGCCCTCTGTGAAATGAAGAGAAACTTAGTTGCTGAGACCTGTTATTGTCAATTTGACACACATGTATTAGTTTATACTAGGCAGAACTGTTGTGCTTTAACGAGACTTAACTATAGCAGGAAATATTAAAACATATCTACCACTTTTTAAATGATAAGGAGGAGGAACAGAGCAAAGGAGAAAGATAATAGGATCTTGCTACTGAAGTATGGTGTTTCAGTTGAAATAATTATGACAAGAATGCTATTGTAAGAGTGGCAATATGGTTATGAACATCATTTTTTTCTAATGGTTAAAGCAATGTGTTCTGCTTCTCATGTGTACAGTGAATTTTGTGGTTACAAGACAACGGATCTAAATATTTCTGCGGACGAGATTCCCAAGGGGGATTCCATTGACTTCATGTTAGCTCCAGCCACCAAGACGATTAGCCAGGATGAGGCAGCAGAAGCCGAGACCCCAGACAAGAAGAGTACACCTGGAACAATTGTCTACTGCATGGACATCAGCTCTTCCATGACAGCTCTCTGCCACATTCCACAATCTCAAGGTTTGTTTCTTTATTTTGTGTCCATTCTTAATTTTGGTTATATACCTGGTACCCTAAACTTTTTGAGCAAGGCCTATCAACCCTGGTGCTTCAAAGTTCAAAATTAATGTTCAGAGCCAATTCTTAGGTAAAATGTTTTAAATGCATCACTGTGAAACAAATAGTTTTTTAAAAAGATTAATGCTATTTGTTTTAAGCTACAGTTTCTATCATTACCTAACCATAGAGCAGACTTGACAGAATCATGCTCGTCGCATAGGGCCAAAATTAATCAGACAAGATTGGCACTTTCTGTGTCTGCAATAGATTTATACCATATGATCAAACTAAATTTTTTGGCTAATAAGAGCAATACTTGTTACAGTTATGGAATGGTAGTAACTACGGCAGTGTTTTTAAGCATGTGTCTAATTGAGAGTAAAAATACAGATGTGAAAAAAAAAAACAGTGGATGGGTAAAATAATTTAACTTTATAAGACAAAGTCAAGCCAATATATCTTTTAACAAAAGATTTGTCAAAAGCTATCACAAATTAGAAAAAAACGATAACTTGCCAGTTATATTTTGAACACAATAAGCTACTTTTATGATGTATTGTGCAGCATGGATTAGAGAAGAGCATCTGGTATCAATTCTGCTTGGTACGGAAGGTTTTTTTTTTCTTAAATTAAGTTTGAGGTTGAAAATATTTTAAATTGTCATTAACATTGAAGTGTAGCGTCGTAGTCTAGTGGTAGACACCTAGCTTTTGGACAGAGAGGTGCACCCCTGGTTATGCAGGTTGATCTTTAGTCCTTGTGAAAGGCTATTTACACGCATTGCTTCGCCACACTCTGGCGTTAAATCAGTACCGGCCAATAGGCACTAAGTAGGATCTCGTCAGTGAAGCGCTTTAACTTCTGCCCCTCTGTGAGTTCAGAAGGTTATTGAATTGTTATTGGCTTGTCGAAGAACCCATAAAAAGCGTTTAGAGCATTTGTGGACTAGATGCTATGTAACAATGCTCTTTATATTTAAATCTTGTTATAATTATTTTTTAACTAAACAAATATGCAGCTGCATGGAGAGAAGAGAGAAATGCTGGTGACGAAGGTTTATCGTCAGTAACACGCCTTCAATGCATCCAAAGAGCTGTTTCAAGGTACACTGTCCTTTGGTTATGTTCACTTTTTTAAAATCACCCACACTGATGACAGACATTGCAATGCATGGTTTAGCGTCCTTAAAATGGCTCAAAGATGCTTAATATACAAGGCATTGTTTTTTTTTTACTTTTGTTGTTGTTATTATTTTTGTTTGTTATTGTCGTTGTTCTTGGTTACCTTTGATGACTCTAAAGCTTTCATGTGGGGGGCAGCGTGGCAGAGTTGTTAGCGCCTCGGACTCGAGATCTGGAGGTCATGTGTTCAATTTTCTGACCATGCCATGTTGTAAATGCCTTCGGAAAACAATTTACCATAAATTTTCCAGTCCATTCACCTGTAAAATGGGTACTTAGCTAAAGGAAATTCTTGAATTTGTGATATGCACCAATTAATGTTCTGTTTTGCTGGAGTGGCACTGCTCTGTGGCAACAAAGTTACACTGAGTAACAAAGCCAATTTTCTTGAATGGGATATTGTATTAAAAAAATAATATTTTTATCATTCTTTTAAACTATGTGCTTTTGCACAAGATAAGCCTCCCGAAGTTTCTTAAATTTTTTATCATCATCATCATCATCATCATTGTCATCATCGTTCTTATTGTTATTCAATTATTATTATTAAATCTATTTTTATTATTGTTCTGACTATTGCTATTATTATTAATAATATTGTTGAAGAAATAATCATCAGTTTCATTTAAAAATAATGTTTTTGTTGTTGTTGCTGCTGCTGTTGATGACATCATTGTCTTACTGATAAACTTTTTTCCTTGGAAACCTTTTTTAATTCCAATGTGCGTAATAAAATTTACTTCTTTGCCTTACTGAATTCATATAATGCTCTTGGGGTGGCTTTTGACCAAGTCAACCAGATTTTATTGCACTTGCATAATATGCCCAAGTGTCACCATTTTCCTTTTATTTCTGCCCTCCCCCTGAATGCTGAACACGATTCTGCTTAGGCTGATAGAGCAACTTAAGCTGGAGGAGCCAGAGAAGAAGGTTTTACTAACAGTGTTTGGCTCGGACATAGAGGTCAAGGCTGGTGGGACTACGGAGACCCGGCCCTATTTCTCCTCTGTAGACAACAAGAGCATGACTGAACTGCTAGATATGGGACTGAACATGGCCAATAGCTATCCTTTGGTGCCAATAGAGCAGTCATATGAGTAAGTCAGTGAAGCCCATGCTGGCTTGACTTTCCTGTGTGAAAGCTATATGATTTAATTCTTATTGCAAGAAAAAACACTTTGAAGCCATATGCTTTGTGCCACAAAAAGGTCTTTTAGTTTGTATCATTTTTAAAACTTCTAAAAGTAGAGATTGCAAACAGCCATAGACTAATTCATCGTCTAATTTACTGCAGACTGTAATGCAGCTTCATGCAAGCAATGGGTAGGAAACATAGTTATGTCTTGTGACTATTTCAAATGGACTGCGCATTGCAGTTCGTACTTTAAATTATGCGGCAATTTTCAGAAAGACAACTTTCAAACTTTTAAAATTATTACAACTTTATGGAAAGATAATATAACATCTTTTGCATCAAAATTGAAAAAGAAAGAAAGAAGTATCACAGTTTAGAAGGCATGAGGATGGGTTGCAAGACATCTTTTAAGGTAGAAGAATAATTAATATGTGAAAAGTAGTAGACAAAACTTAAGATTTCAAATTTACACCATAACATCATACCCACCGAAAAAGAAGCTACTGTGGGTATAACACAATCCATGTACCATAGTATAATTATAAACCTGTGAATCATAACTAATTCTTATAATAATCAGATATTTGATCATAAATTCGTTAGCTTTAGTTTGTATCTGCCTTTACTTTTTAAAATGTTTTTTTAAACGTTAATCCTTATTATCATGTTATCTTTGGAGGCTATAAATAGCTCAAATGAGTATTCTTTATAGTTCTATTCTTTTTGTTGTTAAACGGCCTCTGTATCAATCAGTAAAAATGACATTACTTATCTATACTTCGAACGTTAGAGCAAACATAATCAGGGCTTGGATCGTGCATGAAAATTTTACCATTGCAGAACATCAAGCACATGTCTACACAGCTCTCAAAGATTTGGTGTTCTTCTCTAAAATATATTCCCATGTTGTTCATTTGACAGGTCTATGGATGCAGCTGTCCAGGCGCTTACAACCAAAGGATGCACTGCTCTAGGCCCTGCCCTCTCCCTGTGTGTGGGCTATGTGAGCAAAACACCCAGTTCTGAGGTGGTGCTGTGTACTGACGGAGAGCCAAATGTCGGAGTCGGGTCTCTGAGTTCGAGTAGTGGGGGGGGATTTTATAGAGAGGTATGTGTCTGATGATATTATTGATTTATTTCCTAGGATTTTATAGAGAGTATGTGTCTGGTGATATAATTTTTTTTGTTGGTGAGGATTTTATAAAGTCTGATGATATTACTAATTTGTTGGCGAGGATTTTATAGAGAGGTATGTGTCTGATGGTATTATTGATTTGTTGGCGAGGATTTTATAGAGAGGTATGTGTCTGATGATATTATTGATTTGTTTGCGAGTCTTTTATAGAGAGGTATGTATCAATCAATATCCATTTGAGTACTTTAGTACCAAAATACTGGAGTACTGATGTTAATCCTAAAATACTGCAATGAGCTATGACTGGAAAAATATCTGTGGTCAGTAAAATGAAAGGGAAATTATAAATTTTTGGCCTATAACAATAGGAGATGGTCACATGCCCAATGAGGTACCAGGTGATCTTTTTTCGTAAATATGAGTTACTGTCTCTGAGGGTTAACTCAAAACTTAACTTGAATGTGTCACTTGGTTGGAATTTGAGACAATTCCATTACAAAATTATACTTTGCAACTTCAGCAATTAAGCTCCCATGAATGTGTCTCATCTTTGTTGCATCTTGCTCACATTATGAGTACTGAAATGCCTTGAAAAATACTGAAACAGGGGCTTTAGAGCTTTGGTACCAGTTGATGAAAGGTTGGCAGCTCTAATTCAAAAGAGGATGGTATGGATCCCTTACCAAATTTAATGCTTTAATCATGGAGTATTTTTTATATAGATTTATTCAAAGTGGCAGCTCCTCGCTCACTATTTTTGCACCCTTTTTTATGGATCTATTTATTCTTTGTTTGGCCCCCTCTGTGTCGTTCCCTCCCCAACGAATTATGCCAAATGTAATTACACTTTGAATGAGAGCCTGGTGAAAAATTTTAGAATGATTTCATTCACATGAAAAGACTTCAACTTTTTAAGGAAAAACAGTCTCCCATTCAACTTGTTGCATAAGACATCAACATGGTCTTGCCAGTTTTGTTTATTGTCAATAGTTATACCTAAACAATTCTAAGAGCTGATGGTTTTAACCGACTCATCATTAATTTAAAGCTGGTGCATAGAGTTCTCGGTTATTCTCAAGTCAATAATCATCTCTTTTGTTTTCTTAACTTTTAACATGAGGAAATTATTCTCACACCTGCCGACAAAACATTTGATTTCTTCAAAATAACAATCTTCGGAGTCACATAGTCAGCCGTGAATGGTTGAATCACCAGCAAACCCTATTATTTTTATGAATCTTGTAAGCATTTGCATAAATTGTATACAATGTTTGTGACAGTACACACCCTTGAGGAGCACCTGTGTTTATCAGAAATACTGGAATAATCATCTGATCCTGATCCCCACCTAATTGTGGAAATCAAAGATCTGAGCTGGCTTGAGAGGGAAATCCATGCAAAAAATTTTGTATCTGTGCAGTGGCTTGTCGACTTGGTTTTTGAATGAGTTGATTTCTGGGGCAGTAACAGTGATTTGGGGGAGGCTATTTTATGTCTCAACTATTCTAAGACTAAAGTGGTTTTTTATATCTAGATGGCAGTTTTGTTTTGCGAGTTTTTAGCTATGGCCTCTTGTTTTAGTGTATTTTATAAAAATGTAAGATAGTCTTGAACGATAAGGTTATAGAAACTGTTTGTTAGTTTGCATGCCTCTGTCAAATTTCCATGAAGTCTTCTATAGATTAAGCTTGGGAAGTCTAAGTCTTGTGGTTTTTGTTTATAGCTGAGATTCGAATATATCTGGTACTAGTTTTGTTGCCCGTCGTTGAACATTTTCTTTTAATATTGGGTCTGTTTTATTGATTGGGGACCATACACAGTTCCTGTACTTCAAATGAGAGCACTCTAGGCAGAGTAACAATGCAGAAAGGCTTTCGTTTAGTTTTACATACTGTCGTCTGTGTGTTAAGAACTCAAGTACCTAGGCAATGATATCATTTCTAACATGCAATTCTTTCACTTTCTGGACCATAACATGCGGTTGAATTGTGTTAAATGCTGATGAAAAATCAATGAATAGTACCTGATCATTATTTCAATTCTTTTCTATATGTTTTAGAGGCACAATACAGTAAATTGTATGATTCTCTCCACTTCTTACTATTTTAGTATTCATGTGTTGTTCAGATTTTTCAAGCTTCCAGTAATTTCATGTCACAGATTGGTACTTTTGCTCGAGACAAAAACGTCACGATCAATGTGCTGGCCATGGAGGGGGGATCCACTGGTCTGCAGACAGTGAGCGAGGCGGCCGAGCTGTCTGGAGGATCTACCGTCAAACTCAACCCTGCAGAGATAGTTCGCCAGCTCCGCCTATTGGCCCAGAACGAAATTGTGGCCAACTCAGTCACTGTCACATTTTTCCTTCACCCCAACTTTGTGTTTGACGAGCCCGATTTTGGAGATGTGAGTTGACTTTATTACTTCTGTGACTGGGTTTGTGATTCTCATATTATTATCTTATGAGGCGATCAAACCGTGTAGTCATCTTTCGCCGTTTCAATATAATGTTTATGATCAATTTGAGGAAGATATACTATTTCTTAAATTGTGTTCTGAAATCATAAAGATTTGATTGACCAAAAACATAAAAGGCTGGTATTTGGGATATTTTATAGTTCTTGTGGGAATTGTGCTGGCTTATCATTTTGAGCTACGAGTTACGTTTAATTTTTTGTTTATTTGTATTTCTGAGGAGCCTTGATAGAAATGGTTGGCTGAAACAATATTTTTTGTCCGAAAGTCACAATATAAAAATAATCTGGTAAAAATGGTGCAAATCGATTGGTCTGGTTAGTCAACTGAAATGAAGTTGGGAAAGAAAGGCCTAAGGTTATTTGACTACAGATGCTAAGCTACAGCTTATTGCCCCCTATACTGTTTAGAGCCAGAGGCAATTTTAGACTTTGAAACTGCAAGATAACCCGCTCCATGTAACTAGGTTGAAATTAAAGCTAGGTAAAGGTTCATTCGAGTTTTTTTTTTCTTCTTTATTATATTTTATTTATCTCTCTTCTCAATAACACTTAAATTTTATGGTATTGACTTGTCCCATATATATGCCGTTTTCAATCTTATGGTACCTTATTAAAGTGACTTTAAATATGCCCCTTTTCGCAAATATACACTTACTTTGAGATGCCAGTAACATCCTGTTTTCAATTTCCGTTAGAACTTGAGTCGCCTGGAGAAGGAAGTAGGTGCTGTGAGAAAAGAAACAGACTTATCTTTCCGCTTCAAACTGAAGAATCCAAGCACATCTGACTCTGTTCAGAATGTGCCATTTCAGGTATGTCTCAGGCTTTGTCATTACTTATCAATAGATATACCCCAAAATCTAGGCAAGTCAGCAAAATTGTTGAATTACATTGCACGCATGAAGAAAACTTTATGATTCTGCAAGAATTACAAGATATATGTAACTGCATAATAAGACTTCCTTGTTGAAATCTGTTGTGATATTTAGATGGGTTCAGGCTTGGAAAGTAATTTTTAAAAAATGGATAAAGGACTGATATTGAAAGACTTTCAATGTTCACATATTCAATGGGAAATTTATCATGAAAAAGAGGCTCATATGAATTTGAAAGGACTACGATTATTTTGATACAAGTGTAATTTTTACTGTAATAAGCAAGCTCATGGTAAAAAGTTTTATTATTACAGCAGTTCCTATCGCATAATGGCATTTTTTTAGTCCTAACCTGGAGCTAAATTTGACAATACTCCCACTGTTAGACAAGCCTTCCAAAACTGTTTTCAATTGCTTTGGTTCATTTCTATCTCACTAAACAGGTCCAGATAGTCTACACACGCGCCTCTGACGGTATGAAGTGTATGAGAGTCCTCAGTAAGAGCACAGAGGCTACAAGCGACAGACAGAGAATGGAAGATGTATGTGTAAAAAGAGAAACTCCTTCCTCCATCCTCTGGCTTACTGATGATCTCTTTAGGTTCCCTTGGTTTCAACTATTTGCAACCTTTACTCCTTAGTTCCATGTTTTTATCTCTCTCTCTCTTTAAGTCTGTTTGTCTTTTACTTCCTCTTACAAGGGCTGGGAATCTTCTACCTTACGGCGGAATGCCGCCTAAACCTCTCCATCAATTCACCTGCTGTCCAATGTTTTTGAACGGCGTAAAACTATCCTATCTGATTGTCCGCCATTCATAAAGACGGAAAATTATAAAACTTAGTGAAAGTTTAGAATGCCAAAGGAAAGGTTGTATAGTGGAATCCCTCAATAAAGACTACCCCTCTAATGTGGCTTCAAATTTGAAGACGTCTGCTTATATATGTATAGTAATTTAACCCCTGAACTAAGACCCCAATCTTATAAGACCTGTTTTTAGCAACTTTTTTCGAGGTCTTTATTGAGGGGTTTTATTGTATTTGTCTTTTTTCTTAAGAAAGTTTCAGGTCATAGGTGTAATGCGTTTGATACTCAGTACCAACTATATTGTAAAAGAAAAAATGCTTCTATCGATTACATTTTTTACCAGGTAAAAAATAAAATGGCCCATATTCTGTTTCTATTGTTCATTCCTTGGAGTTCAATATGCCTCCCTTCTTTTCCTTGGCAGAGCCCAGTTGTTGAATCCTCACTAGATTCCAGCTGTTTAAAAATCTATTCTAAACCTCTACATAAACCAAGCCTTTCACACAAGTGTAGATTAAAACAAAGATACTTCATTTAGAGGTCTTCTTAGTGTTTCAAATCCAAACAACAGACACTGTCAATAGAGGTGAAAGCTTCGGTGGTGGTGAAATGAAAAACTGTGTTGCTGGGAATGGTGTGATAAGACTAATAGACCAGAGGGTCTGCAAGTTGATCAGTAGTGGAATGCACAAAGGGAACGTAAATTTTGACGCATGACTAAATCGTCTTAGTCGTCAGTTAGTGCTACTTCAAGATGCACAGGCAGATACTAGCGCTAAGCGCCAACTAAAAGTCAGCTAAGTGGCGACTAACTTACACGACCTCAAACTGTCTTGTAACTCACGACTTAGCTTTGTAAACAAGCAATCATGGCTACTGATGCAAATAGATACAAGCGACGGGATGTTAGTCTCAGACGGGGTCTTTCGTGGTTAAAAACCTTAACCATTTTTGTCGCCTTAATAATATTTAACAACCTAGAAGAAAATAAAACCATTGATAAATAAACAACGGTTAGAATAATCAGCGATGTCTTGAATAGACTAGACTTGAAGTAACAAAGAAAAATAAAGTAAACACATGTAGGTCTAGGGGCTTAAAATTGTAGGCAAAGTTGATCGGCTGTAAAGATAACCTTTCAGTTCAATTGTCCTCTATCCCTTGTTTTAAACTTTAAAAGAAAACAAAAATTCACAGGTCTGCCGCCTCCCTCTTTGTTACAAAGTGGATGGTGGGATGGCTATTTGCATGTCTATGTTGAATCTAGTGAAGGGATGATGAGATTTTTTTATTCATGTGCCAAACTGAGGCTGGCAGTTAGGCCTCACGGTCTCCCGCACACGTGCCAAGCCAATGAACTACGCAAATGAAAGGGAAACATAACAGGGACTGATTTCGCGCATGTGAATGGCCCTTGTAGTCCTTTAGGGGGATAAGTCTTTTGTAGCCAGGCGGGCACGCAAGTCACCATTGTGCATGTGAATTAAAGCTCAATGTAAACCTCTGACTAGCTACAACACAACTAGGCTTGCACGCGTCAATGTTGCTCTAACTTACTATCGAGATGTGCATCTGAGCATCTAAATTATAGACTAGCTTCCAATCCAGATCTATTCAGGTCTAGACTACATGATTGGCACTGGTTAAATTTTGTGGTCCCGTCCATTTAGTCTTGATGAAATGAAGGCAAGAAATCGTTACAGACCAATGGATCTAATCTATAATATGTAAGTGGGCTTAAGCCAGAAGTTAAAATTACATTATTATATTCAAATTTACCATTATTGTTAAAGTAGTGCTACGTAAAAAGTTTATACCAATCATAGTTATTGCTTTAAGCTCGATCGTCCCACTTCATTACTATGTGCATGCTAAAAATAACATTATTGTTGATAAAAACAATAATTTGTAATCTGATATTATTTCAAAAATACAAAATTGGTCATACGGTAGTTGTTTGGGTGGTGAGATGTATTTTGCGTATGACAGAACTGCAAATTCGCTGTTTTTGTTAGGTAAAGAATTTTTGTGATGATTCCTGGTAATTCCTTACCACACTACATATGATGAGGTAAGATTTGCGCTAATATGGCAATGGTCCACAAGACAGTGTCTTTTTTAATTGGTTGACTTTGTTGTCCTTTTTCTGCAAGAAACAACCCATCTTTTATCTCTGATTTACAGAACATCAACGTGGCTGTTATGGGAGTGGCGGTGATGAAAACCACGGCTAACATGGCTAAAGCAGGTCAAGCAAAACAGGCTCAGCAACATCTGTAAGCAAAGGCACAAAATATAAAGTAGCTTTCAAAGATTATGAAGACTTATAGCCTACTGGAACACAAGAATTACTTATGTACCACTCTGTATCAATAAGGGAATAGACCAAACATATCTATCACATTGGATTTTGGACCCGACCTGCCAGATAAATAATGCAAGTAAAATAATTATCGACTCCTTAAACATTTATGCCATTATCTTAAATTCTTAAAATTGTGTTAATAGCAACAACGTAACTCAGAATGAACTTGGTACAATGCCAAGTAGCCATCACCTTTATCTATTCAGGGCCTTGATTCTTGTGTCCATTTAAGCAGGATCAAAAAGCCCAGGAATTGATGAATAACCCAGGGTCTTGAGACTATAAATACAACAGACTATCAAGATAGGTATGGTTCAGAAATTAGCCATTTGTTAAAGCTTGTCGTTTCTGTTTTTAGATTTTTTTAACAAGGGTAATAATATGAATCCATCGTTACGGCCCAGCTGTTTTAAAAGTGCTTGACTAAATACCAAACTTAAGAGGTTTAAGGCAAAACTCCTATTTTGAGTTACACATTCAGTAAAATATTTTTAACAATATACATCTTGCAAAATCTGCCCTATCTAAACATTGCATCTTAGCAAGATCAAATTGGAGCTTTTAAAACTTTCTATTGAAAAAAAAACTTATTTCATTAATTTGTCCAAAATCATCTGACATTAATTTTTTTAAATTGCAATTGGTACCAGGGATGCCCTGTTTCCGGTTTTAACCAGAATTATGTTTTTTCCGGATTCTCTGGTTTTTTTTTCCCGAATCCTCCATTTTTTTCCGATCGTGAGATGAAAATTATAAATAGCCGGAAAAAATGTGTTATGATCTGAGAGCGAAGCTTTGAGACAGACATATTTCTGGCTGTGGTTTTTAATTCTTTGCCGACCTGAAGCAGTCAATGCACAGGTGCAAGCTTTTGTTTACATCTCAGACCGGCTTCCTTTATATAACAAACTTGACACCTGAACTCGCAAAAGTTCAAGTCAACATTCTCTAATGTGACCAATGAAAGAGCGGTTTTTATTCAGCACACCTCGATACACCGGCGTCCTTCAACTGCCTGCTCGAATAGGTAGTAGTATCGTATGGCTACACCTCCAGATTATGCTTGTTGATTCCCTAGACCTAGAGTCGGGATTTGCCCATTGCATTTCAATGTCAATCATTTTCTTGTGTTTAAAATGCTGTTATTCATAAACTGCCACACCTATTTTACATGTCCAATAAGCTTACATATTAATAAACTTATTAATAGAATATCCTAGAGTGTACATACCACAGGAAACTAAACAACTGACGTTAACTTTATGAACTTAAATAATATCTAGACTTCTATGAACCGCACAATGTAAACAAAACCAAGTGAAAGATCGGCATTTTATCATATTGTCTGCCAAGCAATCCAACATAGATCTATTATAATTAGCTAACTATAATAGATCACTCGAATCACCAGTGTTCAGTAGGTAAAATGATTGCGTGATACTAAATACAACAACTGCAAAATGTATGTTCCACTGGGGATGCTTTGGGTTGTTATTTGGTAAAATGCAATCTTGAATTTCCTAAGTTCACAGAGATGTCCTTTTTTAGGTTTTAACCTGAAATCAGGTTATTCTGGCTCCTTTAGTTTGGTTTGAACACACTATATTACATATATATCATGTATTCAGTCTGAGTTGATGTTGTATGAAGGCCTAAAGGAAGGCAAAAAAAGTTCAGGGTTTTTTTTCTGTCTTAAGGGCATCCCAGTGGCGTGCAATCACTGTTCACCTAGGTTTTTCTGCCGGCAGAAGAATTGCAATTTTTTTACTATATCTGCTCTTTCTTTGTTAACGGAAAAGCGGATAGGCCTATATTTAGAAACAATTATAAATATCAGTTAGATTTGTCAGCAAAATTAAAACTAAAAAAGATTATGGTGTTCCTTGTGCATACTTGAAAATATTCGTAATTGTTGAACTGTTTTGAAGGCCATTTAAGTGGTCAAATCACAATTGTTTTCTTTTTAAACTACAATTGCTTTCTTTTTCATGTCTAAAGGAAAAATGTGAAGCGGCTTGTAAAGCGTGGGGCAAAGTCGTCAGAGCAGTTAGAAGAAAGACTTGCCTTCCAGACAGAGGCTGCGGCCTGGGATGACGAGCTCACCAACCGTCAGGAGTGTTATTTGATGGTAAGTGGCTGTTTTTTTAGTTTTTTGTCTCACTTTTTTGTTCGTATCATTCACTGAGACAATTCTACAAAATGAGAGGCTATACTAAGGTAGTTAACAGCTCTATGTATATGTGATATATGTCAAAACCTTGTAAGTTTGCAGTGATAACCTTAATCTAAGAAGGGAGTTTTTTACTTTGTGACATAACTCAATTAGTGATTAATTTAAGATCCTCTGCCCAAGTTTCCTGTAAGACCAATGTACATGACATAGTATAGATCCTCCTCTTCATATAAATATAAATCTTTCAGATTTCTGCTGATTTCAGCCTTTTTGTGTATTATGGGTTTCAGCAAATTAAATTTGTTACTGTTTTCATTTAAATATTACTATTTTTATGTGAGAATACTATTTTAATCAAAGCAAAAAAAGCTCCAAACTCAGCACCTGCCCTTCTCACAAGTGCAATTACTCTGGCTATCATGGATTTTTGCATAATTTCCCTGACTTTTGGAAATGGGGTTTTCAGCATCCATTAATAGTTTCAAACTTAAGAGAGTTCT
The DNA here is from genome assembly GCA_019649035.1 of Elysia marginata. Lineage (NCBI taxonomy): Eukaryota > Metazoa > Mollusca > Gastropoda > Plakobranchidae > Elysia > Elysia marginata. Next base: position 117,944 of record BMAT01011867.1, on the reverse strand, counting down.
CAGCTGAGTTAGGCTGCACCTTCTTTGATCCTTTTCAGACCATCAGCTCTCTCAGGCCCATGCCATAATTAACACTGCTTAATTAGAATAGATTCCAGGCTAGGTTTGTAAACAAGAGGTCTGCTTTTGTGCTGAACCTTCCGTCATGTCAGACTTCTGAAATCTAGTCTAAATTGTCTTGTTACAGTAGGCGTATTGAAATGAGATCACCCATTAAAAGCCTATTTTAAGCTAAGTTTAGCTTTGATTCCCTAGATTCTGAATGTAATGCAAGTTATTGTCTTAACTTTAGGCCTAGATCTACGTCAATCTAGATCAGGAGAGTAATTCATGTACACGATGTACGACAAAATATTAGACTAAATTGAGCGGGAGCCTAAATCTAGGCCTATACTTGTAATCATGAGCTTTTTGTAGCCTAAAATTTCGGCCTAAATTTACACGCTGCCTGCAGGTGGACTAAGCAGTAGAATTTGGGCCTAAGTCTCTTTCTTTCCTATAAAAAATAATTGATGTTTACCTTGCCAAACTTAAAGCCAAAATGAGAACCCATAGTTCAAGTATAGCCTATTTTGTGCCATTTGACCTACAACTGCAGCTGATTGCTGGGGCTTGATAGTTTCCAAGCAATTTTTTGTCAAATTTTTTTTTTGTTGAAAGTTTGTGAGGATTATAATGAGCAATATCCCCATCATCAACCCCTTGAAAGGTTTTAGATTTTTTGCATTTTCCAAGTTAGATATTTAGTCTGTTGTGAAATTTGTTTTTTTATGAAGTCTGTATCTTGATTAGATAAAAAGTTATGCCTGTGGTTGTTTTTTTTCCATCCAATCATAGGACTTTTCACTAATATAAAAACTGAAATATTTTTTACAACCTACTTGAAAAGTAACTTATGTGAATTGTTGGAGGTTTGTCTGGTCTGTCACACACCCATAATTAAAATAAAGAGTGTCATATGGTGTTCAGCTTTTTTCTCCTTTGTTATTTACATCTCTGCTGTGCAGGGCTTCTATGTACAAACTTAGTACTCTTGAGAGTTGACATTCCATGTTAGTAATGGGTGATCAATTAAAAGTCAAAATCAGATATTTAGGCAAAGAATGCCCTGACTAAAAGACTAATGACTGTTTTAAGTGTGTACTCATCTTATCTGACTCTCTATCTCTCTCTGTCTCTCTTTCTTTTTTCTTTCTCCCCCCCCCCTCTCTCTCTCTGTCTCTGTCTCTCTTTCTTTTTTCTTTCTCCCCCTCTCTTTCTCTCCTCTTGATATCAGATCTTACTTCTTCACTTGTCGAGACATTTATGATCTCTTCATTACAATTTGGTACATTATATTATACCTGTACAAATTTGGTTCTTGCAGGGTCTTCGCTCCATGGGCGACAGTGGCACCCACATGGCCCAACAGGCCCTTTCTACCAACCTGTCGCGACATCAAGCTGTGCAAAGCAAACAGAAGATAATTCACAACCGCAAGATGAAAAGCGCAGCCAAAAAGGCTTACTATTCCTACCAAGACAACTAACAATATTACGATTTATGGTAAAGAAAGAGAAATTTACCGCAGTTATTAGAACAATAAAATAATTGATATTTAAGAGGATGACACAAAAAGTGATTCGAAAAAGATTAAGTTGACCAGATCTCAGGAGGTATCATTTTGATGTTTAAGGAGGGAGGAATCCAGACAGAAAATAGTAGCGATGAAAAAGAAGTCTGTATCATGTCGCCTGAGAAATGCTTTGTACCATCTTTAGTTTTCCCACTAAAATTGAGTGTGAACATTTGAATCTACCTTTCTCTACCTACAAAAACTGCTTTGTTAAATGATTGTACATGTATATATCTCTGTAGAGAGGCTGACTTCACTTTTTTCTTTTGTCAGCTATAATAATAGACCAGGACTTTCCTATTGGGCATGTTATTACTGTTTTTTTTAAGCAAAATTGGAGATGGAATAAAGCACTTCTCAGGTGGACAACAATATAATAAAGTTTTTATAGAATTCTTTTACGTTTTGCTCTTTATGGCACTATCTATACAAATGCCTGCAGACAAACCGACCAACTGACTCACCTATCTATCTGTTAGCCACACCTTTCATTACTAACATGCCTCGATACCTTTCTGATTCAGACGAATCCAGTTCGGATCATTTATATTATGATTTCAAATTGAAACAGACTTTTTCACGATAAATTATATTTTACATAATTAAGTTTTTTTAAACAGCCAAAAATATTTTTAAAACCCCCAACCTTCCTTTTCAATTCAATTTAGTTCTATTCAAGTTTATTAAATACAAAGTTATATAAGTACATGTATTGAAAACAATGCTTAGTCTTGTTGCCAGATTTTCACATCATCATTAATTAACTACACATTAATCCAGTACACTGTTATAGGTATAGAATAATGATAGTAAAGAACAGACATCTGATCTGCCTCTCTCTCTCTCTCTCTATTTGTCTATCTGTCTGTCTGTCTGTCTCTCTCTCTCAACACCGACACACCTTTCTTTCTATTTAATTTCTTCTCTCCCATTTTAACCAAAACTCAATACATGTACTCTTCTTAATCTATCTTTCTCAGCAGAACAACCCCCCCTCCTCTCTGCTCTTCACAACCTCCCCTCCTTTCCACTATCCACAGACTCAATACTTTTGTCTTTTATAATTACGATTTTTCCCTAGAATGAGGTTAAAAAAAATCTGGTAACATCAATGCATTAACTATTTTTTTAAGTTTACATACTGTTAACATCATTTGAATTTTCCTTACGAAATGAGTCAATACGATCTCTGAACTCCAGTTCCATGTAAGTGGATAATGTCTTAGGGAAAGAAGCTATTTACAAATTTTTTTCTTCTTATTAAAAGCCCTAAGTCTTTGCTCATAGAGTAATTAAAAGTCAAATTTCTTCCTGGCTGGGTTGACTACATCTTTTATGTTGAGCAGCAAACACAGACCATAAAAGCCCCTCCTTGTCAATCTGACAATATAAATTCCATTGTTTCATTTCAGCCTTCTTGCTTTAACAAAAAGGATGTGGATGGGACAAGATACTAACGTAACAAGTGATACATCCTCTTCTGCACCTCGAAAACATGTAGAAGTTTCAAGTGGCAAGATGACTGAGCAGGCAAGGAATGCATATTACCTCTTTCAGGATGATTGAAAGTTTGATAAAGGAAGAAAGGAGTTATTGAACATAAGTTTGGGTGCATAAAATGTTTTTATAAAAAAACTAAAGACACTTTATAGCTAGTGGTCATATTTGTTAAAGAAATAGGCAATGAAAGTATCAACATTTCCTGTCTTGTTTTTTATGTTGGTGTTATTGCGACTTAGAAATATTTTACTTTGTTCATTCTTTATATTTATTGAAAAGTTCTATATCTTTTTTAAATTGATTTCTTGTATTTTTTTTCAGTTTTGTACATCTATATTAACTTTTGTCTGTAAATAGCAGCTTAAAAGGATGCATACTTTGTTACAGTATTCTTATTCTTGTATGATGCCGTCATTCTACTGGGGACAAACAAAACACAGTATCTCTCATATGGTTTACACTGCAGATACTGCTTTTCATTTGTCCCTGGCAGCATTTGCCATTAAACTTTGGGCTTAAAGCTTCTTAGTTAAGTGTCTTTAATGTTGCAGACCTTAATAAGTTTGTCTTAAGAAATTCATCCAATAACCAATGGTCAATAAGTACCCCTTTTTAATTCTGTTCATGCATCTTTTATTTTCTTCTGTTTGTTCAAATTGTTAATTGATTATGTTTTTGTACAAAATTTTCACTACGTCAGCATCGTTTGTTTGGGTTAATAGACTACTATAAAGAGCTTTGAGCCTACATGTAGAAAGAGGCGCTAGAAATAAACTTCATAGTTGTTATATATATATATATATACATATATTATTATTATTATTTTTATTTATGTTATTATTGTGTTGTACAATTAGTTTTATTTAAAGGGAAACAAAATACCAAACTCAGCTATTGTGGCAATGTTTTTTTGAAATAACATTAGATTTAGGTTAGGAGCCAGTCTTTTCTTTAAACAAGCGTTTTTAAAGCACACGATGAATAAAGTTATCGAAGGACTTGCCAAGTTTGTTATCTCTCAAGTATCTCCTGAAGCAGCCAAACTATGAACAGTTTTTATTTAAATGATGATTCCAGGCTTGTAAATGCAACTAAATAACTCAACAACAAAAAAAAAAGATAACTGAAGAGGTTTATGAAAGATACCTTTGTTAGTAAAGAGAACAGCTTCAACTCTGTAGCTTTGTTAAATACAGCAAAATAACAGTTTAACGACTTTAATGTTCTTGCATTTTATATGGATTGTACAAAAAAACCTCACAAATTGCTGATTAATTGATTTATTTCTTACATCTCATTCGTTACGTTTCTTCTACAAAGTGCTTGCCATAGCAAGAGATATGAACTATTTTCTGTTAATTGTGCCATTTTTATTGTTTTTGTACAAAATATATTCCAACTTTTTAAAATTAAGAAACTTATACATATGTAGTACGATAAGTACTGATGACATCACTGCTCTGTATACTGGGTACTTTATTTCATGCTTCTGATGTTTTCAATTATAATTTGTACATTTCATGATTTGCTCTAAAAAGACATCAATTCCTATCCAAATAAAATTTTCATGTACTTAGTTCTCGAAATTTAAAATCTATCATTTTTATTTTCACCATGTTTTTGTTGTTACCATTCTAATAAAACAGTTGTGATTTACTATTATCATTAATGTTGTTATTTGCGTTATTTTATTATTCGTTGCTATAGATATAACTGGTAGTACTACATTACAACTACTACCTGTACTATGTCTACTTTTACCACTGGTACCTCTACCACTACTACTACTACTACTACTACTACTACTACCACCACCATGGCCACGCTGCTGCTGCTAAAACCACCACTAACTCTATTATTACTACTACTACCACCACCACCAAACTGCTGCTGCTACTATTACTACTACTACTACTACTACTACTACTACTACTACTACTACTACTACTACTGCTATTACTACTACTACTACTGTTGCTGTTGCTACTGTTGTTACCCTACCTACCATGTCCATTTCCACTTTAACTTCCATTTTACTTCTACTTCTACTACCACTGTTACTACAGCACTACTCCAAACTAAAATAAATAAAAAATAGGTCTGTTAAGCTTGAAAAACTGAATGAAAGCATGAATTCGAACAAGATTTATCCCATGAACAGTGATCATTCAGTGCCCATAAATGAAATATTTTGTATCAGGTCATTTATGGGAGAACATCTCTCCAGGATTTTTAGTTATGTATTTACAGAAAATTTAAGTGGCATCCCTGTTGTATTATTTTTGTACCGGCAGCTTAGTTATGTCAAGGGTACTATCATTTTGTTAACATGATGCTTGAAGAGAAAAATGTTTTGACTTTAAGCAACAGTTGACTTTAATCATTACAAAGATATGTAAAGAAATACAAAATATGACTGCGAAACAGTGTCGACTTTAAACAAGAGTTTCCCTTAAAAGTGTTGACTTTAACCTAAGTGGATTTCACTTTATATTGTCCCAACAAGAAGTGGAATTTTTGTATCTGATGTGGGGAAAACATTTTGATTGATACATAAAACCTACACAATAGGCATTTATCTTAATTGTTAATGCTGAGTCCAACTGTAGATAACAGCAATACTTTTGAATTTCACGAACAGCGTCAGAAATCTAAAATCGCTTTTAAAGGTTTTCAAAAGGGGCATTAAGAAACAAACAAAAATGAAATTGCTGTGTGTAGTTTCTAGTTCGGGAAATGTGCCTAGGTCCTAAAGATTTTAGAGGTAAAAATGGTAAATATAATTTCTCTTCTTGTAGCTACGATCACCAATCTTGAATACCATTCTAACGTTCTATCATCTCATAGTCATGGATTGTTTGGGAGTAGAAACACTTTCTTCTGATTTCTCCTCGGCCTTCTTTATGATTGTCTTTGAGTACAAACTGAAATTTGCCGGATCGAGAGAGAATGCTACCCTGGAGCTGGCAACCCATAGGAGAATTGGGAAAAATTAGGGTAAATTGCTTTCCCAACGCAATTGAAACATGCCATGGTCGGGAATCAAACGCGTGATCTACTCAACTGTCATAAACGCACGAAAGTTAATGCAGTGAATCTACTATCTCTTGAAAGTTTATACGAAGAAAAAAAAACATTCTGAAAGATAGCACCCGTCCAGCAAGGAAACTTGATTTTTTTACCCCACGGTTGAAGACTTAGGGCATTCAGAGGAAATAAAATAGCTTCTTTCCCCAAGCTGTAATGCAATTTAATGGCACTAAACCCTACATGATTATTTTAATAATGAGGGGCACAGGGAGG
>BMAT01011867.1:73550-86996 GCA_019649035.1 Elysia marginata | reverse complement strand
GTCTATACAAAAGTTCTATAACTAAGGTTAGTAAAGTCCATTTATTGCAGGCTAAAGTTTTTTTTGTGTTACTATTTCTTTACAGATGACAACCTATTCTTCACACAAATACTCTTCATTCCAGATGATAGTTAATTCGTTGCTCTAATGTAATAACTAATATTCTTTTTTCTCAGGTGATAATTGATTCTTTTTCCTTAGGTGATATGCAACTTTTAATTAAAACCTCCCACCCTCCCTGTTCATTGAACGGGTACACAGCTAGTTATTGAATATTAGATTATAAAATTGGATGTGTTGGTGTAATTTTTTTTTTATTTTTAAGGGAAAAATTCCTACAATCATGAGTGTGAGGACTAGTTTTAACGTTGTCAGAGGGTCTATGTACTTTTGACTCTCCTGGTGAAAAGTAGTTGTGCTGAAAAGAAGAAAGCTTTGTCTTCGTTCATGCAATCTAATAAGTTTTAAAGATATTTTAGGGATGTGAAATAATTAATTAGGATAAGGCTCTCATCATCTGGCATTGTATTTTGTAAAAAATTGCAAAATTCAACGGCAATAGCTACTAAGGTTCCATTTTCATTGCTACTGAAAAAAAATGTTATAGTTTTGTAATTTATAATATTGGAGGCACTGGAATCATGAGAAGTGAGTCTGACATATCGTCGGTCCTAGCTTACTGACAAGAGCTAGATTAATATGAGAGTATGCCAATCAAATTAATAATGGTAGCGATTCAGAAAAATCTAACTAAAGCACTATAGTAGGGATGAGTCCACATATATAGACCAGCTAAGTGATAGATGCAAATTTGTTTAACGGAAACAATCTTGTTCAAATTAGCAATTCAATTTGTTAATTAGAAAAATAAAGAAGAAGAAGTCCTCCGCAATCGCTTGCTGGAGACAGAAATATTGCATTTTTAAGACGTTTTCGCAGAAAAAAAAAACCCTTAAGGTTGGAACTTGCACGACTAGTTAATTTCAATTACATATTTATTCTAAAATGGTCTCTTTAGTCTATTCATCAGGTCATATTGTGTTCATAAATAACCGCCATTTATCGATTAATTCACCACATTTGAAGTTTGAGAGGTTTTATTTATAGCCACCCTGTTCCATAAATTAATATGGACTACCCGTGTTGACAATATGGAAGAGTCGTTAATGTTGGTCCGTATTTAAATTCTTCTATTCGCGTAATTACTTAAATCTTAATAGAAAATCGACTAATCAAAACATTGTGCCCATAAACTATACAAAATTAACTTTTGTATTTTAAAAAAGTGGTCTTTTTTTTAAAGGTATAGGGATTCATACATGTAAAAGAGTTAAATTAGATAAAAGATCAGTATTGAACGGTTTCTTGACTTTTCTATCCATTCTAGTGATAGTTTTGTAACTATGCACGACTTCTAAGATTGGAAATAAACATAGTTAAACACACGTTCAATTTGTTTGTATCCAAAAAATGTGGACCATATTTAGGGATTTGGTTGTTCATGTTTCTGGAGACATCCTGCAATATGGACCACTTGTCAAAAATTAAATGTCGCACCACGCCTTTGCTAGCGAATTGTAATACGTGAAAACTTGTATGGCGCTTTCATGATGGCTAAGGCGCTGGTCTGAAAAATCACAGTTCTAGTAATGCAAGATTTAATTACATTACCATAGTTTGAAAAGTGTTCATAAGCGGAGTTTCCTCTAAACCAAAGGCATAGACAGATGCCAATTATAAACTATACAGCAAATTAAAGCCTCACATATTGAAATACATCTTAAGATATTCTGCTATCTGCATGATTCATAAAATGTCTAGAAGTGTGTGATTATTCAATTCATAGAATTAACCTTTCTAATTAATACCTCAAAGCCGAAAATCAAAACAAAAAAAAATCTATTTCGTCATGAAAGAATGACCAAGGGTTAAAAGCAACTGCAAAGTGAAAGAAAGAAGGCTGAGAACTTAGTGTATCTTACCTACCAGAAAATCAAAAGCTATTGTGTGACCGTGGAATCACCTAATGAGGCTGGCGTTGTACAAACTCATTGTTCCGTGTACTCGTTCCTCAAAACCTGACGCTTTACGACTGGAGCTCCGACCTGGAGGTCTTATACGGACAGCTACAACTGGCCCTAGGTGATTGGTTGCAGACGACAGGCAAGATGATGTGCTGGACAGAGAGGGCGCGATTACAGGTTACCTTTGGAACTGAACGATCACTGATCTTGGCGCAGCTGAACGAATTTATGTTTGCTCATTCCCTGGTTAGTGCCATGGAGAGAAGTATAAACACTCTCCATGTGCTGTTAGAACTGAGGGCTCGATCAAGTAGGGAGAAGAACGGAAAGGTTTCTATACACACTTAATGAAGAGATCAAAGTAGACTAGGAGAAAGTGAACAGTATCAAATGCATATTCTTCCAAAGAACTTATAATTGGTTTTAGGCACAAAAAACAACGTATAAGCCTATTGTAATTGACAATGAGGTGGAAATCGTTGATACTTACAAGTACCTCGGCGTGTGTATAGACTGAAAGTTAGATTGGCGCGAACATTCTTTAAACGTCTTCAAAAAAGTTAACAAAAGAATGTACTTTATAAGACAACAAAAGTATTTTAACATCGACAATGCCATAGTCAACCTTTTTTTATAAAGCAGCACTAGAAAGTCTTGTTTGATTTTGCCTAGTAGCCTGCGGTGGAAACTGCAGACAGCATGACAAAGTCAAAAGAAAGTCAACAAAAAGACTCAAGTAGAGAATATGTATGTGGATCAGCTTTATAAGAACTTAAGTAAAAAGAAAATATTGAACATCATTAGAAACGAAAACCACCCATTGCATAGTCAAATTATTTTTGGAAGGTATGAAAAAGGCTGTTGTCCCTAAAAACAAATAAAGAAAGATACAGAACATTATTTCTACCATCATCAATTTGTATCTTTAACATTGACAGTTCGTAAAAACTAACCTGGTATTGCATTCTTTCTTTGATTTATACCATCGCCTCAATAGGATATTTACTAGACTATATATGCATAATTATATTTAATACAAGTAACTCGTCTTTAAACACGGATCTGATTTACTTGAAGGAAGAGATAGAGATAAAGAGAGAGAGAGAGAGAGAGAGAGAGAGGGAGAGAGAGAGAGAAGAAAGAGAGAGAGGGTTAATGTGTGTTTGTGTGCATTTTTTTTCTCTTAATTATCATTCCTATGTTTTGCTGTTTAATATGTATAAATACATTTACATGTGATACGCAACTGTGAAAACAAATTTCCTGTGGGATGAATAACATGTATCTTATCTTATCTCCTTTTTCTAATATTCTGTTTGCAAACATTCCTAAAAGCAGCAACAGCAAGTAATTTCTACTACTACTATTACTATTACTACTACTACTACTACTACTACTACTACTACTACTACTACTACTACTACTACTACTACTACTAATACTAATACTACTACTACTACTCTATTACTTCTATTATTATTATTATTATTATTATTATTATTATTATTATTATTATTATTATTTTTATTGCTACCACCACTACTATTTCTACTGATAATTGTAATAATTACATCAATAATAAGAATATTGAAAATAACAATAATCTATCAATAACAGTAATAGTAATGATAAAATTAATAATAATAATAAAAATAGTAATGATAATAATAAGTATTATTATAACAACAACAACAACAACAAAGACGAATAACAATAAAACTGGGCACCCTTTCATAGTCTTTTTAAAATAGTCTTCATGATGAAAATATTTGGTGCATCTTATTTGCAAGCCGGAGCTTAAAACTCAAACAGTTAACGCAAAGACTAATTTCAGATGGAGCTAATGAAAATCTGTAGACAAAAAAAAATCAGTAGCTTAACTCATACTACTGCTATCAATAATCTTAGTACTGAGCAGTAACTATAAATGTCTATGTTGTTTGTAGCGGAAACATAAAATGACAAACAATGGAGAAACAGCTATAGTTAAAATATCTAAGGTAGAAAATGACATCAAAGAAAAATAACTTTACCTGGATTTGCTTGAGAAAAGTAAAAAGATTAGATAGATAGATAGATGGATGGATAGATAGATAGATAGATAGGGAAATAGATAGATAGATAGATCGATAGATAGATAAATAAATAGACAGAAAGGAATATTGACAACAACTGATGTGAAGGACATACCTTAAAACAAATTTGTTTGGAGCTTATTGCTCTTTCTAGGTGAGGTTCTTATGGTGACCGTCCAGTGTCGTGAAACTTGCCAGTAGGTATTTTCTTTGGTGCATGCACCATCTAAGTAGTTACAGTTACTTTTTCTGTTTAAACTGGGCTCTCTTTGACCATTTCGGTACATAGACAGATAGGGGATGGAAGAGAGAAAAAGAAAGAAGGAAAGAATGGGGAGAACGGGTACTAAATGTGAGCGATAACGTAGCGAAGTAAAACTCGAGAGGAGCTTCAGTCACAAAACTAAAATATTGAATGTGTTTTCGGAGTTATTGTATTGCCAGAGGGCCCTCAAAAACTAATCTGAGGTAGTCGAGGACACAGGCACTTGAAAAGAACTAGAAGACTTAAGAGCAAAAGGCAGGAAAGACGAGCAGTGAAAAGACTTAGAAAATCAATGAAAGCAGCAGCTGAGAATCAAGAAGATGAGTTAGGAGGATGGGGTGGGGAGGGCGGGTGAGAGAAATGGGAGACAAAGAGTTTTTGATAGTCAGAACAATACAGTTAACACGAAGGCAAAAAAATATCCTATTTTATAAGAAGCAGGATGGATAAAAGAAAAGTCACAATACAATGAGATATAGAGACACAGAGAGGGGAAAAGAACAGGAAAGAGGAGAGAGAGACAGAGAGAAGGACAGAGGGAGAGACAGACAGACAGAGACAGACTGAGAGAGAGATAGAGAGAGAGAGAGAACGTGTGCGCACGAAGGAAAGAAATATACAGAGACAGTCTAGGGGGAGGGGTATCACCAGTGATTATTAATGAGGCAAACGGAAATGCAGGGAAGCTCAGAGTTAGATAATCGTTAACGAAGAGACTACAGTTACATTTTTTGTCTAGCTAGACTGAGGTACTTCCAACCTTGGAAATTGACGAGAGTATCTTACTCATTACTGGTAAACAAGAGTGATAAAGGGACATAGAAACCAAAGAACACAACTAAAGACATACTATACAAACACTAATGAATCTCTTTTTATGCGTTACAAGCCTGATGTCACGGTAAGCTTGTGAGTGTAGACAGTCATAGAAAAAGGGAAAGCTGAGTATAAGCGTCGACAAGATGTAGGGTTCACATTACTTCAAAAGTGTGTGTGTGCGTGAAACTCCTTCCATAGTACACATTAAAATGAAAGTGAAAGTAAAAATAGGTGAAAAGTTCTTGCAACATCAACACTGTTACTCCCTAGACGGCATGAAAGTTTAATAAGCTTACTTTCCCGAGTGAAGAGCGCGATAAGTGGCTGATTACTTTCCTCTAACCCTCCCTTGCTTTACAATGTTTTCTTGAGTCGCGCCAGTATCCGGTTGAGTTGCCACGGTTTCCTTTTTTCTTGTAGTATGCTAGGGGAGGGTAGGTGGTATTGCCAGTTAAGTTTTAATGTTATTGTTGCTTCAGTAAATCTACTTTTTAGAACAAAAATGTGAGAGGAGCCCTAATTGTGGATTCTTAAACACTGGTTGAAAGTAGTTGAAAGTTTAGTTTATAATATGTCTAAATCTATAGAGCAGTGCACGCAACCTGTAATAAAACGAAAAAATCATTATTTGAAGATAATACAGTTGGCCAAAGTGACTGTCTAAAAAAGCTTGCAAAACGAAGAATTTACTCCCTTAAAAATCGCGGTCTTTTGCCATCCTGCATTCCGGTGTCGATGTTTAATTCATGCCAAAATTCAACAGGTCTACATTTGTAACATTGAGAGGTTTTACATGATTTATTTTTTATATCTTAGTAGGTTGTAGAACCTAGCTATATTAAATTATGCGGGGAATGGCAGAGGGCAGTCCGAGAAAAAAGTCTCAGGATCATATCCGGTTTCGGTAGGTGAAGATTAGGACATAACGCCAGTGGGCACAGTCTATTGCGGTTATTTTGTTTTCGCTTCGCAATGCGCAATCTTTGGTCGCTGATGCAATGGGGATAAATACCGTTTAAAAGGCCTAGACCTAAGCCTAGATCCTACGCTGTTGAGTTGAATATCTAATAATATAAAAAACGAATTCAGCTGCAATTATAAAATCTTAATAATAGAACTTAAGTCTGTTTACTTGCCGAGATAGATGTTAACAAAACCTTTATTGTCTACATATGAAAAAAATCAAGACCCTCTTAGGATCTCGAAGGTTTCCATACCTTGTTCACCAAGACACTGTAGACCTCTAGATCTTTATCCTGTCAATTTGCAAGCATAAAGATCAAGATTCAGATCTAATGCAGATTTTGATTTCAGCCTGTCCGCTGCAGATGTCACGGAAGCACAACCTGGTTTACCTGTTCCAGATTTAAATTTATGATCCTGAAGTAAATCAAGGTCTAGACAAGATCAAACTGTTTCTGAACTAAAATCACTTAACCTGTAACCAAAAAGAAAAGAGGGCGAGGTGGAAAGAGTCAAACAGAGAAACAGATGGGCAGGCAAACAAACAGATTGAAAAAAGAGGCGAAAGTGGGGCCAAAACGGTAGTGGAATGGAAATACAATGACTAGTAGGTTAAGGAGAAAGCATAGAGCCTAGATACAAAAGAGAGGTAAAAGAAGAATCAAAATACACAGGACAGAACACTTAGAAGGCAAATTGATAGTAAAAAGATGAAGGCCTACAATTTATAAGAAAAAAAGACACGGAGGCAAATTTTGATAGTTGTGTCCTTTGCTCGTCTTGGTCGGGTACCCAAAAACTAGTATCATTATATAAAAAAAAGATTGAAATCTATTATAGACTTTCGGTTTAAGTTTGAAGTCTATCTCTTTTGAAACTAAAAGACCGATTGACCCGTGGTTTTTTTTGTTTTTTTTGTTTTTTTACTAAAATTCACTGTAAAGTAACGCAATCTTAAAACTAAAACATGTTCAACTCTTTTTCATAACAATCGAAAGTTAGTTTCATTTTGTACCAAATTTCAAAGTTCTGCAAAACGTAGGATAAGGGATTTAAATTGAACATCGAGGTGCGTTCATTGCGTCATGCGCTCTTCTTCATTGCTCACCTCTTGCATGGTTACGCGCTTAGCGTTGGGAACATGATAAACTTTGTGAGTGCACGTTTTAAACAATGTTTGTACTTGTAGATTTCAAAATCTTGGTTCGCTGGTGCTAAGGGAAACTTTTTTATGATAAAAAATAGTTTATCATGGAGCAAGTTCCAACCGTGGTAGATTTTATGAACGGAAGTTTTCGACAACTTTATGTTTATAATATAGATCTCGAAAGAGGCAACAGGCTTGCTAACAAAATTGAAGAAAAACATCTAGCTTTTTTTAGACATTGCATTTACATTATGATTTAATTTCCTTTACTCATAATTTGAACGCTAGAACTAGGTTTAAAAACAACAAGAAAAACCAGAAGAGGAGGATAAAAAGAGAAAAGCAGACAGAGACAGGACAATGGTAGCTAGTATATCTTTTATTTAAGAGAGAAAAGACTTATCATAGAGTGATAAAGGGATTTTTCGATCATTTATTGAAGTTCAAATACCAAAAAACACGGGTAGATAAGATTGGGGTCAAGTATCTCTGTGCACAGGAATTATGATTTTAACAATTATGTAAAAAAAAAACAGGACACATAAGTGTGAAAGTGTACATAAAGTATCATTAGAAAAATGATATCTGTATAAAATGATTATCTAAAATACTGAAATATAATCAAGTTGTTTTTAATAAAAAAATAAAATATAATAATGATTTGCGATAGTTTTTTTTTTAATTAAATTTCATAACAAATAATTGGTGATATTGAGGCCTACACATTTTACATGCATGATAGATTTATTTTCTTTACTGGGGCTGCATTTTATATTTTCTTGTTTAAAAAAAAAGAAATGGATGAGTAAATGAGAGCATTTCTAAATATTTTGTCGTGCCAAGTGAGCACACAGCTGCCAAAGTAATTTCTTGCTCACACGGAATGCTACGCATTGTACGCTACTTTGTAGTGCTCACGTTGACTATTGGGGAGATAATTCCCGAGGGGGCGATAAAGACCTCGGATTGTTGAGGAAGCTGTGAGAGATATGGGGAGGGGGGAAGGGGGAAGATAGGCATGGCCAAGATAGATAGAGATAGTTGGATATAGTATACGCAACAAAGAGGTGGAAAGGGATTGAGGAATTTTAAAACAAATCCTTTCACTTTGATTTGAAATTCTAGTTTAAAATGGACTTCGAAAAATTCTTCAAGGTCACCATTCGGAAAGAAGCTCTATAGCACAGCATTTTACTGAGTAATTTTCATAATAACATAGAAAGGACCTATGAAATCTCTTTTTTTAAGTGTCTAATGAGAAAAAAAGCTCTTTTCGTTTTAGCTTTCAAAGATTTAAATAATATAAAAGTAACCTACAGCAACTTGTTGTATCGGTGATTTGCCCAATCAGTTCTTATAAAACACATGACCGTACTATTTACCTGTGCAAATTTTGAAAGAGAGTACTGGAAATTTAGTTCTATTCTAGAAAAGGAAAAAAAAACAGATAAAAATCTGCAAATGTTTTGTTATGGCATAGCATATTAAATATTAAATAAACCAGAATTTTTTGCTGAGGTTATCATGATAAAATTCAAACATCTAGACTAAATGTAAGTAACATGGTAATTACAGCACACGTAGATGTTTTTGTTGGTGAAGCCACCTACTCAGTTGTGAACAAAAGGTTTCCAATATCCTGTCAAGATCCTCTCGAACTGCGTAGGTCTCGTTGTTTCAATAGAGCCCCAACATTCTTGCAGCTTGAACTGTAGCCAAGCAACAATGCGTCCGTTAAACTGAGACTTGATAAGCTCCAGCAATTGATGGAAATATTGTCAATGAGAGAGACACGTTTTCAGGATAGTAGGGATTTCGCTCCACTGTACAGCGCGTTCCCCTAAGGCATTCTTAATCTACCTCTTTTCTCTGTAATCAAATTCAAGTAATGAGAAGGTTGATAAATGAACTGGGAGAAAAATTAAAGCAGTCCAATGATGTCTTAAACTTCCAGCAGTAAAATCCACTATTGCCCTGTTTGCATGGTAAGTTAGGAAATTTGAAGTGAGAGATTAGTGCTATAGTCCGAAGATTACTAATCTTCTTTCAGATGTCATGTATCTTGTTATCTCTATAAAGGCTTGGCTTCGTTATAGTCTTCTTCTTCTTCTTCTTCTTCTTCTTCTTCTTCTTCTTCTTCTTCTTCTTCTTCTTCTTCTTCTTCTTCTCATCCTCCTTCTACTACTACTACTACTACTACTACTACTACTACTACTACTACTACTACTACTACTACTACTACCACTACTATTACTACGTAACTACTACTAATAAAAAATATTAACGATGACTAAATTCAATAAATGAAATAAAAACAAGTTTTGTATAACACCTCACTCATGCAAAACATTCCAAAGCGCTTGACAGTCACACAATCATCATTCGGACATAGAAACTCTCTCAAATTACAATTAATATAAAACTCAAATATCAAATACAGCCGTTACTATGGTTGATAAGAATCATGCCCATCAAAAACTTCATAAAATATGCCTTGACTATCTTTGTTCTTCGTATGCAATTTCGCGAATAGTTTGTTGTAGGAAATTCCAGACTTAAGGCGCAAAATGTAAAAATGATCTTTGAGCTAGATTCTTAAGACCCTTTTAGAAAAGCAAAGTAAATTTGCGTCGACATGTCTCAAATTTCTATAAGGAACATATTTTTGGAGAAGATCTCAAACATAAGGAGGAGCTTTACCATTTAAAAGTATTGTAACACAGCATATCTGTTTTGTATAATATTCTAAGTTGAACGGGGAGCCAGTAATGTTTGACCAATGACAATGTCATATGATCACTCTTTTTCTTAACTGTTCTAAATGCTACATTCTAAAAATCCTATAACTTGAGTATTTTGTCATTTGGTAGGTAGAAAGGAGAGAATTATAGTTATCGAAACAAGTTTCTTCAACAAGTAACAAGTTTCTTCAATGAGTCTACATTAAAAAGCAGCAGTTCATAATGAAGAATTTCACAACAATAATTTACATGGTGTTCCAGGGATGGGTCACAATCCAACGCCAGATTAACTTTTCGCTTTTCTACCAAAGAATAACTTAACATTCTATTTCTTTGTATAATCGTCAACCATAAGGCCACATCTTTTTAGGAGTACATAGTAGCAATTCAATTTTTTCTGCATTCATTTTGAGTTTGTTTATATCCAAAATATTTTTGACATCGCCAATACACCGTTCCGCATTTACAAGTAACTCTTTTACATCGTTTGACTGCACAGAATGATATAGTTGAGTGTTGTCGGCGGGCTTATGAATATTATGGAATGTTTCCTAATTACAGGCTGATCGTACAGTACATACGGAAAAGGTTCTATTACTGACCCTTGTGGCCACAGTTTGTGAGATTTGCATCACATTCTGTAATACAAGCTAATACAAACTGAGAACATCCCAAAACATAAGATCTAAACCAAGCAAGGATAGTGTACGTAAGACCAAAGGTCTGATTCAAGCGTGTAAACACAATTTCATGGTCGATTGTGTCGAATGCGGAGAAGAGCAAGGAATGAGACATAGCCTTGTCGGATTCACACAAAAGATCATTCATCGACTTTCAATAAAGCTGTCTCCGTGTTATGAAATTCACGGTTAACAGATTAATAGGTTTCCGTCAGTCCATTCTTATCCAATTGATGCTTTTTATGACAAAGAACAACCTTTCCCAGAATGTTCGAAAGAAACTATAGGTTTTAAACATGCCTAAGATTATAATCTCTTCTGTGGGTACCTTTTTTTCTTTAGAAGGTGAATAACTACATTATCTTTGAAAGATTCAGGAACAATACCAGATAAAAAAGAATCATTGATCGTTTTTGTGATTATCTCAATCAAGCAACCAAGGTGAATAACTAATAGCGGTGTAGGAATGGGGTCCAGACAACTTGATTCGGCAGAGGAGGATTTAATGATTTTTCACCATTTTTAAATTTTTCAAACAGAATTGAAATAGAATGTTGCATTGTGAAGAGTCTTGTAAATAACCAACATAAGC
This sequence comes from Elysia marginata, assembly GCA_019649035.1. Lineage (NCBI taxonomy): Eukaryota > Metazoa > Mollusca > Gastropoda > Plakobranchidae > Elysia > Elysia marginata. The sequence continues at coordinate 75,690 of BMAT01011867.1, read as the reverse complement.
CAATGTAATAAATCCTGAGAAACAAAATGATAAAAATCACCGCGGCGAAATAGTTGCACGAGGAGAAACGCTTGAAACTTTTTAACCTAGCTTCTGCATTTACAAAAACAATACTGCTTATCTCTGCTGTCGACGTTTTATGACAGGCTAAGTTTATGATTGGAAAATCTAAAAAATAGCTTCAAATAAAGCTAATGCTAAACTCATTCTTGAATATGATAGGCTGTAGGGATCAAGCTGGAGTAACTGCACGGCGAGAAAAAATTACCTCGACGGACGGTCTTATTCAGAGCGACTTCTTTACGGTGGGAAAGTGCAGTTGAGTCTTCCAGCAACTGAATAAACACATTTGGCGTGTTAGTTCAAGAAACAGGATAATGCATGCTACTTCCTTTAGGGAGTCAGAATCTAGAAATGGATTCTTGATGGAAGATAAAAATTGCACATAGAACGGAGAACTTCAAAGTTAGCACAGCAGCATAGGCTTGAAACTGGCGAAAATTGTTTTTGCTGGCTTCATTTTAATGTAAAGATATTATAATGCTTGGTAAAGTCTATAGTTCTGCCGCTGGTTCGTCTTTCTCAGGGAGGAGCAGTCTACTTTATGATGATTTATTGGATTTATATTGTTTTTGTTGTTGTTGCTGTGCTGCTTCATATTTGATCGATAGGATGCGTTGGTTGGCCGGTGTGGTGTTAAAGAGTGGTTTTTCTTCTTCCTTTGTTCATTTCAGTTCCGCGAAATATATTTTTATCGTTCAAAATGAATATAAAATTTCCTTTTTTAAACAAAGAAAATTTACAGTCTTGTCTGTTTAAATAAAAATGTTTCGTTTGCTTGAATTGGTTTTGTTGTAAGGATTTTGGGTTGTTCTTTGATCGAACGAGGAAACATTGCAATGTAGGCTTAAGTTATCCACACGCACTAAAGAGCGGTTGATAATTGAGGGGTCCAAGTATTTATATTTATATAGAAAGTGAGAGAGAGAGAGAAAATAGAGATATTTAGAGAGAGAAGGTGGGAGTGAAAAAAAGCTCCTTAAGATAGCATCTCATGCCTAGCTGTATAGTAGCTGATAACTGTTGCACTTGAGAGACTTTGAGCTTTAGAAAAGACTCTGGGGAACCTTTAGAAAAGACTCTGGGGAACCATAGAAGACATTAAATCATAGCCTTTGGCTGAAACACTTGCCATAAAGAGACAACCAAACTGGGGCCACTATAACTGAGTGTTAAACCACTCTTGGAGAAGCAGTGGGCAAAAGAAAAGGATTGAAATCTTTACATAAATCACATTATGTTATTATCAGACACTCAAGTTTCAGGATTTAAGTCAATGGTGTTCAAAAACTAAGTGTTTGCATTGACTGTAATTTTGCAATAAATTAGCTCAACAAAGATTTTGTAAGTTTTTGCATGAAATTGTTCATAATTATCTATTTACAGAAAAATAGTTAGAAAAAGCACTAAATATGGACCTTTTAGGGCTGTATCGATTTCAAAAGCCTGTTGTAAAAACGAGAGTTGAAAATAGTGGGCAGTTTAGTTTATAATGTGCCTTCATCTTTGGATTGGTGCACACGATCCATGTTAAACGAAAAAGTCATAATTAATTCTGCATAAATATCAATAGGGTTGCAATGCAGATGGAAAATATCAATACTGAGTAAAGATCTAAAAACTAGGCTACATATCGCATTAAAAACAGACTGTTGATGTAAATCTGGCTCGACATTTGGTTAACGTGCAAAGATAAAGACCAAAATTTAGATCTAGATCTAATCAAAACGATGATCTTCATTAATCTCAATATTTTATGAGCAAAGACAAGATCTAGCCCCTAATGCTAAAATGTGACCTCTTCGTACATACCAAATCTAATTAATAGAGACCTTTAGCACACGCACCGTGTCTCACTACGCGTACGTGAAAATCGGGAAAGCAGATTGAGAAACTATAAAAATAATGAAACCAGTTTCTAAAAATAGACCCACAGACGTTCGCGTCATACTCACGCGTTGCTGCTTAAAGTCTGTAAAATCTAGAGTTCGACCTGTTCTATGGCCACAGAGGCGTGTTCACATGTTCTAGAATTTAGATCTGTGATCTTGCAGCTAGTCTATATAGACTAGGCCAGATC
>BMAT01011867.1:50882-64258 GCA_019649035.1 Elysia marginata | reverse complement strand
TTTTTAAATTATAGAGTTTCTTTCATTGTTTCAAGATATTTCATTATTTAAAAATAACATTTCACGGCCACATGTAAAAAGGCCCCGTGCCTAATTTGCTACCGTTGTAAAAAAAAAAACTCAATTTTATTCAATTTACTTCAATTCTCTCTCTCTCTCTCTCTCTCTCTCTCTCTCTCTCTCTCTCTCTCTCTCTCTGTCACTCTATCTTATTGCTGTAGTATAATTATTTTTTATCAAGGACTCTTTGTATCTCTCTTCTCTCCGTCACTACTATCTTTTCTTCCTATTTCTGCCAAACCCACTCGTTTGATTCACTTTTCTTCTTCTCTCGGTCTGTCTACATCTCTATCTCTCTATAACTCTCTTTTTCTCTTCGACTTCAAATTTTCAACTCCGTCTGGCTCATAAAGATGTTGGTTTTTTTCCAGCTCTTCAAGAGTTTTTCAGAGTTTGGTGTGTAAATCTGCTGGACAGTTTCAATTTGCCTGTCTTTGGATTCTGTACGTTTGACTGTCTTACAGGATGCGATCTAAGCAGCTTCAGTCTCCACATGAGCAGAGGTCTGTCTGGCCAATTTTGTATGTTTTATCCATATTTGCTTCTGGACTCTTCGGAGTCGGAATAAGGTTGTCTGGCCCTGCCTATCCACTTTATCCATTTGGTGCAATCCATCTTGTTTATTGTGGTAGAGATGTCCATTTTCCATCTCTCGTGGCATTAAAGTAAGCGTCCTGTCTCTAGCAAGGATAGATTAATGATATATTTGCTGAAAGTCAGATGTCATTCAGGCTAGATTGTCTGCATTTTCATTGACATTTTTGCAATGGCCCGGAATCCATTTTCAGATCAGCTAGGCTCTTTTCTACTTTTTGCAAAGCTTATCTGAGGCACTACTGTTCCGCAGCCTTGGGGTCTTCACAAGGTCTTTTTTTGACTACCTTTCAGCTCTTCTTTTTAATTTTGATCATTTCTTTAAATCGATTATGAGCTTTTTTTTTAAGAACTTACATAGAATTTCTTTTTCCAAAAAAAAACGAACTAGGATTAACTGATCTTTCATGTCTTGATCTTTATTCATAAATCGTACCGAATATTCAGTCATCTGTGCCACAGCACACCATAAATGAATAAAAAAAACACATGGCGATTATGGGCTACAATGAAAGTCTTTAACTTTAAAGGCACGCCCAATACATGACTTTTGTTCTAACAATTCCATGGTTCATGACGTGACTCGCGGGTTGTTAGTAGAGACCTTTAGCACACGCACCGTGTCTCACTACGCGTACGTGAAAATCGGGAAAGCAGATTGAGGAAGCTATAAAAATAATGAAACCAGTTTCTAAAAATAGACCCACAGACGTTCGCGTCATACTCACGCGTTGCTGCTTAAAGTCTGTATTACATTATTCAGCTTTCGTCTACTTGATAGGAGATCTTCTTATACTGAGAACAAACCACATGTGTAGGAATGTCTAATTTAATTATGATAGCGGCTAGTATTAAAATATAGTCACTTTGGAAGTCATCAAGTTACAAGCAGTTTAAAAGAGTTTGGTTAACAACATTTTTTCAATGTTTTTAGTAGGTTTTTAACTTTAACTAGTCCGTGTGTTTAATAAAATATTTTCTGAATTAGAATTAACTCCTTCATGATCCGAATAACTCTAATTTTTTAAATGTATTAGCATCTATAAGAAGACGGCGAATTTTTGTTGTTTTCTTTGTTTGTTTCTTTCATTTTATAGTTTTTTTTTGTTTGTTTTTTTGGGTGGGGGTGCGTTTTCAAGCATAAGTGTGTCAAAATAATTGTCAAAAAGGTCCTCATCAGTGCTTTGACTTTATTGTTACCAGCTATAGCAAAACTTCAAAGAGCGTTTCGCATCCGAATTGTAATGTTCTCACTACGTAATCATATAGGAACCTCAACGCTTTGCATTTACCAAAATCTGCCGCATTAGAAATCTATTCCTGATTTTTTCCTAAGGCTTAAAAAACTGAAAAAAAAATACATGCAGGCAGCACAGTGAATTACAGCGAAGTTATCAATGTTTCCGAAGGTCAGGTGATGTAGAGACTTAAAATGACGCCTATTCTGTTTTTCTTCCAGTGCCAAAGTCATAATTTACCATTGGGACAAAAATCAGTGTAACCGATGCGGAATTTACGGGGTGCAAGCTCAGACTGTGATTGCGAGGGTGATTAGGGCCTGGGGACACAGCCTGCTAGTTCAGTTCAAACACATATTGTGAGAGAGCATTGTAGTCTTTCCTAGGTCTATGTTCCCCCTCTTCTTTCTTTTTCCTCCCTCTCTATTTGCCTTTCTCTTCCCAATTTCTCTGAGTAACGAAAGTATTTTGAATGATACCCACTTGGATTAATGTCAAACCACCGTATCCTTCATACTCTTTTTTCTCTCTTTACTTATTCTAATAATCTCCTCTGCCTATGACTGTGATTCAATCTCTCTGCTATTCTCTCTCTCTCTCTCTCTCTCTCTCTCTCTCTCTCTCTCCCTTTCTCTCTCTCTTTATCTCTCTCTTATAGCAATCTTTATGTCTCTGAACTCCCTCCCCCAACATATCAATTTTAAACTTGTCCATCGGTTATTGTGAACCTTAGCCGATCTATAAAAATATCTAATAACGTTTGTCCCACAGCATTTTATGGGATGTTGACCATATTCAACCCCGCTGAATTGCTCTTAATGACCACATCACACCGCCTAGGATCAGTAATATGTTATATTGGCTGTCCATGACGAATGGCAGGAAACAGTAGAGATCAGTGCTTAAAGGCCTTTGCACCACAGAAACCAATTGTAGTGAAGGCCTATCTAAATCAGATATTGCTCGGTCACTGTAGCTTATGGCGTGGAATTTATTTAAAGTACCTCGGCCAGGCAGAGTTTCTCGAAATGGATATTATTGCACTTAAATGTGTGTTAGTAACTTTTATTGTTGTTTTTCTTTTCATTACACATTTTGCCACTAAAGAGTGTGTTTGAAATAGTACGATAAAAGTATTGTTACTTTTTTATCATCGATCCTGTCAAAAAGGTTTACCTTGCTTCTCTTTTTCTGTGATTTCAAGTTAGATTTTTTCCAGTGACATATTCAAATAGATCTCTTTATTAACTTTTTATTTATTATTTTAGATAATAAAAACCAACTACTTACAAAGCAAAAAGAAAATAATTCAAGAAAAAGATTTTTCCAACTACAAGGAAAATAAATTGACTTTCTATTCACTAAAAATAACCTATTTTTAGGTTATTTTAGGTGCTTGGCTGCAACCGCGAAAAACCAGATCATCTTTAGACATATCTTTATTCAACAATTTTTTCAACCATCAGTTTTAGTGTAAAATGCACGCCTACTTTCTAAAGTGATGTATATTAGGTATTTAAGTAGTGCTCTCGACGTGGTCAGCTTGCTCCTTTAAACTTGATGAAGTCTCTATAGTCCTACTTTGTACTTAAAAACGTATTTGACCTTCTGATCTTTGCCCAAAAAACAGTGAAGTTGGCACTAAACCTAGATCTATCAACACAGGAATTTTTTTTTTAAATCAACGATATACACTCTTAACGTATTAAATAGTTAAAATAAGAGAAAAATCCGGAATCTTAAAGGAAGCACCTGAACCACATCAATTTTTAGCCAACAGAACCTACTTTTACTTTTTCCCCACCCTATATTTTACCCAGATTTGTATTCATCAAAAATATTTAAATGAACGTTTTTTGGCTGCTCTATTCATAATACTCTGTCAACTTCTCCCTTGACGCTGTACCACTGTCTCTGTCTCTGTATTCCTCTGCATCTGTCTCTCTGTCTCTTTCTGTCTGTCTCTCTCTGTCTCTCTCCCTCTCTCTACCTCTCTATCTCGCACTCTCTCTCTCACTCTCTCTCTCTTTTCTATTTCTCTTTGCTATTTTTTTAAATATGTCAGTATGTCTATCTGTCGATCTTTCTATCTATCGACCTTGTATACTTACCTACCACCGAATACAACAGATTTGTCCCTTACGCAACGGAAAGACATAATTGTACAAGGTAATTCTAAATCGGTTCTTTGCAGACACAGTAAAACCATTCTTTTTATATTGGAAAGAAGAATAATCAGAAAAGTAGCCTATTGTTCCATCGTTCTATGAATGCATGCATCAATTTTTTACAACTTTCTCTTGTTTCCGCTATACTTGTACCTTTTTGTAATAATCTCGATATCTTACCGTCTGTCTTTTCTGGCACAACTGATCCCTAACCATCAGTAATGTGACGTTCTGATTTTATACGACATGATAAAATCACATGATTTTTGCTAATACATAATTATCATGTCATTCCTACTATGTTTGAGATATTAGATAACATGAATAGAGTGAGAATGAATAAATGACCAGAAAATGTGGAATTTCAGAATATTGAGATCAAGATTAACATATTCATTCTCATAGTAGTAATCTTTACATTTCTCGTTATATTAAGCATTGCTGAAATCTTATGTCAAATTAACGAAAAAGAAAATCTCGAGCTTTCCCTTACATTTATGTAAACGTTTATGATCGTACAGGAGAAAGCGTTAACCATATTTATCAATTTAACCTCTAATAAATTTTCTACTTTTTCGGACATTGTAGCATTGCGTTACCAAGGAATCCACTCATCTATACATATTATATTTGCGTTGGGGGGCTTGGCAAATTAATTTAGAACACATAATGTGCCTAAAGTTCTCTATTCTCAGACTTTAAACTTTTCATAAGTAATCAGGTGGATGTTAAAATCACAAACCGTAAACTAGAAATCCAAACTCTATGTAGTTTTTTGTTTGAAATTTTGTTGGTTGTTCATTTACATACCCTTTATCGGCCTACAAATGCCATGGTGAAACTTTTTAAAACCCTTCAATGCAAATTTACTTGGACATCGAAATGCGTTCATGAAATGACGTGTTGCGCTGGTGCCAATAAAAAAAATTTTTATGCGATGAAAGAATATAGTGCGAAACACAAAATCGAAGAATGGTATATTTTATGAAAGATGCTTTGCGCTTCATCGCTAATGTAAATTTTTAAGCTAATGCAGTTGGGAACATAGCAGATTTTATGAATGAAAATGTTTACCAAGGTTTGTGTTCTAGGTTTCGAATAAGGCTACAGGCTTGCTGACAATGATGAACTGAAATCTGGATCTAGACTTAGATTATTTTTTTTTCTTTGAAATGGGTGTGCATGAATTGTCAAGCTTCGAGCCGTGATTCTTCTTTTCTATTCGTAAGGCAAATAAGTCGAAAAGCTTAATGAACAAAATGAAAAAATCTAGAATTTTTTTTACAAATACATTGTTTTCTTTGCTTGCTTATTGCCTTATATCATTCTTATAATGGCATTTAAAAGCTTTATCTAAAAGGCCCGCATTTGGCTAGATCTAGGCAAAGAAGAAGAAGAAATCTACAGAGAGATTGAGAGACAAGAAACAAAGAGAGAGGAGGAGGAAGTGAAGAGAGAGAGAGAGGAAGAGAGAGAGTTAACTCTTTATATTTGCGGTAAAACAGAGAACTACTAATTATTTAGGGTGATTCTGGCAAGGAGGTATTATAATGAAAAGCGCAAGAAAGAATTAGTGATGTACAATTTTTATTGATACCTTCCAGAGTAGAATAGGAGGACTAGGGTGGGAAACACTTAAAGATTTCGAGGGGGTCAGGGGTCATTAAAATGAGAACAAATGTAGAGGGGGTAAGATAAAAAGACAGATAGGAAGGAAATTTGATGGGGTGGCAGAAAGAGGTCACAGAGGGTAGAAAAAGATGGTTGTATTAAGTTTCATAAAGTCGGTCGTATCTACTACATTTACCCAATAAATTACCGATGCAAAGCACGGTCTGCCATAACTAGTATTTAATACTTGTGAATACTGCGGTGGCCTCAGTCTTCCAAACAAGCCTAATTTGTGTAACTATGCCTATTAAAGCGCCAATACGTCAAAAACAATATGGCTGCTGCCGCATAAGCCAGCCTCCTTTTCCTTGTTTCGTTTGTTTTCATGAAGCAGATTTTGATTTTCTTGAGTTGACCTTTTCTGTTATTATAGAGGGACGTGAATGTATTTAATAATAATTCTTGTAACAGTGCTACCTCTATTATTATTATATGCTTATTTCTATCGCTAGAGCAACGAAAAGTATGATTCTAGGTACAATATTAACATCTCACACTGAGATTCAGAAAAAGAACTTTAACAACAATGGCTGCAACTCTCACCTCTCGACATGCAGCCTGAGCATTAAATAACGTTCAGAGCAGGATGTTTTAGAAGATTTTACGCGGTCAGTCAAATTCGCTCAGGCGTCAAGTTTTGATAAATCTGGTTCTCTTCTAGAGCAGCGCTAAGTTAAGCAAGTCAGAATTTTTTTTTTTATAATTCTTGCATTTTCCTCATTAACTCTAATTTACACCATTTCCTCTTTTCTTCTTCTACTTTACTCTCTTTTCCCTTTTTCTTCACTTCCTTTGTCCGCTCTTTTGCAAGTACAAAATCATTTTTCAAGTAATTAAGCCACAATCTGCATTTTCCTCAACTCAAAAACAAAGTCATTCATTATCTTTGTGCCAAGGAGTCTATGATCAAAACAGCCTCAACATGCGGTAACTATTGGCTGTAAAATTATAATGGCAAATTGATAAAGATTGTATCAAAAGGTCTCTAAGTATGCACTTTGATAATATCTTTTCAATTCGTTTATATTTTCAACAAGAATCTTGTTTTGATATAACTATCTGTGATGGATTTTGTTTTTATGGTCATTAAAATGAAATTTCGTGTCTTTATAAATCTGACCCATTTCAATTATACATCAAGCACAGTATTTATTGGTAATGCAAACGTACACGAATTAATTCAAAGAAAAATATTGCAGCGCTTAACTTTTAACTGTATTACGAAGTTGTGGGCCTTGAAAAGTATAAAATGTCATGTATCACGCCTGAAGCTGAATAATTCAATAAACATGAGATCTGATTAGATAAAAATTACTTTCTCAGAAATGGATGTGATAAGGCATTAGAAAATTTTCTCAAGTTGTAAATCTTAAAACGTGAAACGATACTAAGACAATGTAAAAAAAAACAGCAAAACAGAACTTAATGCGATTAGAAAATCCATTGAGAAAAAAAGTACTCGCTTAGCAGGACAATCACGTCAAATAAAATTGTCAGCATTAGATTGTGAGCTTGGCACTTTGATTGCTGGGAGAACAATCATAGACGGCATCGTCCATATACTCTAGGCTTTTCAATTCTTGATCTAATTTTGTTTCAGTGTATATGTTACCACAGCTTCGGGTGATGAAATTTTATTTATATCCCTCAGAAAAACATTATCATGGGCTAACCACTATTTCATGATCTAGGTCTAAGTGTCCGTAGTGAACAAACCCAGCAGGGAAACGTATTTTGAGCATAACTGCTGTAATAATCAACTTTACCTAAGTTTTTTTAGTAAAATTAGAGCAGCGTTGCTCTCATGTTGAGTGGGCCCGTCCTCTAAAATTTTAATGAAAAATAAAGATATTTGTATTGACGATGATGTGTCGGACGTGCATTGCAGTGGCCTAGATCATGATGTATTGCCGCTAGAAGAAAACAAAAACTGCGGGTGCTTTCTAAACCAACATCAGATTTTGCTTCCTTGCAATAAAATAACGTATACTCTGTATACTTGATTATAAAAAACAGTTCATCAAAGAAGCTGTTACCAATTCAATAGAATGAGAGGACAACAACCATTAGGTACGAATACAGAGAGAGTAATCTGTACTCTAAAGGTCGAATTGTACTCGAAAATTCATAATGGCGCCAACACAGACAAATATCTTAGAAAAGCACAACATATTTTATCGCATTCATTTGTTTTGAAAGACATAATAATGAGCTTGATTGTAAAGTCTTTGCTTTTTCAACAACTAAGATAGGGCCTACAAAGTGTGAGGTGAATAAGATTTCTGAGAAGAACAAAATATGTTCCTAATTTTTTGAGATCGAGATTCACGTCTACTGATCAATACACTGGGTGAAAACAATTTAATTCCTATCTGAAATTTTCCCAATTGCATTGCGGCACTGGACCGACATCATGATACGATTCGATGTCAAGACAATCAAGTTATTACAATTTTCAACAACAATAACTGTTATCCCATAATCCTAAGGCTGTCATTATTACCAATTATAACTTTTAATAATAAATATCAGAGGATAGAAAAGCAAAGTCATAGGGACACGTTTAGGTATTTTGATATTTTCATGGCATATGAAATGGAAAGTCGAACATACTTTTAATGAAAAAATCTAATAGAAAGAGATGTGAAGACACTTTTAGTTCTTGAAGCCATTGAGGCCTGTTTCCTAATGATTGTCTTTCAAAACCTTTCTCTAGAACACTGCTATTTCCTTGGAAAGAATGTTTTAACCATCGGCAGCGAGCATTTGTAATTTTTGTGACATATACTGAAGTCGGTAGGTAAAACGAGGGCTGAATAAGTTCAAAGAATACTACAGTGTCTCAGAGTATTGCAACAATAAGGTTATCAATTTTATAAATATAGCATAGTCCACAATTATGTATTTCTTCTTTCTGAAAAGCTTCTCCTTTGCTGTAGGGTTGAAGTTGTCGACCACACACTTATGCAAAGTCACTTTTATTGCACATTTATCAAACCATTTTAAGGTAAATAATTTTTATAGAATGTTTTTAAATGAGTTGAAATAGATTTTACTTATGAATCATTATTCATTGCGCAGTGACTGTCTCCACGTCACACAAAACTTCAGGACGTAAAACGTAGCACTATACAAGTTTGATACATAGGGGAACCAAAGCCTTTTAAAGTTGAATTTCAAGTCTTCATCAATAAAGACCAATGCAGGAGTAGATTGAAGGACAAAATACACTCAGAGAGATTTAATGTAAAGAGGAGCTCTCAGATGAACGTTTTATAAAAAAATTCAGTCTAAATCGTGACAAATCAATGCAAGGGATGATGTTGGGGTTAATTAACTAACAATTATGGTTATATCGACTATCCCTTTCAAAATGAGTAGAAAGCTAAATCATTTTCTTAGAAACTTAAATTTAAAGGGGTTGGAGTCGTTACAAGAATTACCGAAACTGGGCAATTCAAACGTTCAGGGTTAACAGGTTTGTTTTTATGTGAGCGCATCCCATGAAAAGATACTAAACGTTGACCATTTCAGCGCATGAATACAAGGAATGAGCTATAAAAATGTTACACCTTGTCTGACAGAGTGGGACATGTTATAGATTTAATTATTGTGCACCGGTTCCTTATTTGAGTTGCTTTGTTTCTCTCTTTCCTTTCGTGTTTCATCAAAGGATTCAGAGCTGTTTAAGTAGATAACCAAACACTGATTAGTAAAAATTGGGGCGAAAAGATCAAAGTTAGGAAAATAACGAGAAAAAAATGCTAATAACGTGTACGCCTACTCGTAATCATCAACCAAGCTAGTTATAGGAGAGACTATAGTTGTACAAGTTGGGATCTTTTATACAGTACAAAAAACTTGAAGCCATTGTATGACCTTCTCTAGGAGACGCGGAGTGATTACAAATTTGTGTGGCGTCTTGGTCTCGTGGTAGACACTTGGCTTCCGGACGAAGAGGTCCAGTGTTCAAGCTCTTGTTCTGAAGACCGATGCTTACAAGTGAAAGGCTTTTTTTTATATTAATTGGCATTCTAAAACTGTCAGAAATGTTCTCTGAAAATATCAACTTGGGTTACCTGATCTATAGTAAAATAATTATCTGTGTTTAATCTTTACTTGTTAACAAAAAAGTCGGAGCCTTCTCAGATGTAGTGTTCTACGGTACCATACAGTACAGTACTGTTACACGTATCAAGTAGGAAATCATTCAAATGAAGTAGACAATACAGAGGGCGTTTTACAATAATGCCGGTCTATAGATTCTGCAAGGCGTTGGTTTAAAAACTAGTAATTATAAATATAATACTGTGCGTGTTATTATGGCTTCATTAGAGACCTTTAGCACACGCACCGTGTCTCACTACGCGTACGTGAAAATCGGGAAAGCAGATTGAGAAACTATAAAAATAATGTAACTAGTTTCTAAAAATAGACCCACAAACATTCGCGTCATTTCATTATTTTTATAGTTTCTCAATCTGCTTTCCCGATTTTCACGTACGCGTAGTGAGACACGGTGCGTGTGCTAAAGGTCTCTAATGACCATAAAAAGGCGCCGCGTTTCAACTTCATGTTGAAACCTTTTTCATTTAGATCAAAATACTACAGAATCATTACGATCCACTGAGTAATTGATAAACAGTGTTATCGTAATTTAAGTGTGGTCGTTTTCATGGAAGAAGTGGCAAGCACCTTGATCCAACACCTTTAATTCAATCTAAATCTTGTCCAACAGGATGAGGGATCTTTGCAATATTTTAGTACGGAATTGGCTCACTTTAAACCACATTATGTGGTTTAAACTCAACCCTACAGGATGAGGGGTGTTATAAATGTTCTCTACCAATTTATTTTTTGGTATTCAATTCTATTGCACAGGATAAAATTTGAGCATGGGGTGAAATCCAATTAACAGGCCGAGAAATTACATTAACAGTACACTGCTTAGTTTACCTAAGTAGCTCAATCAAAATTGATGATTGAGAAAGATCACACAATCAGTTTTTTAAAGATTTTTCGAGGGCTTTTCGAAAAATCAAGCTTTAGAAGTTTTAAAGGATGCTATCAATAAAAACAATATAGGGTACCTTTTTTTATCTATAATAAAACTTTCCTTGGCCTGGTCTGACGGCGTTTCGTTGATCGAACCAAACAGTTGTAAAGTACTAAAAATACATCATTGAATAATTATGTGTATCAAAAAATCTTTGAAAATGTTATCAGTAGTAATTGTGATCGTTGTGAACACCAGTGTGTACCATTACTTTTATTTCTGTAACATATGACAAATTAAGTGCTTTTTAAAAAATGTTACAAAGGTTTAGCCTTTTTCGTGCTCTTTTGCCCTTCACACACGAAGCTTGTTTTAAAAACTCAAGGTTGACAAGGATAAATAACTAGTGCTGAAAAAATCTACGACCAAAATTACGTGATCACTAGAACTAAAAAAATAACCGTGTAGAGGCAAAAAGGTAAATTGAAAGTGTGGCATTTTACAGAGCTATTTGTTTAATCTTTTAGCGAGAATATAGAAATGAAAGAAAAATATTATAGGAAGAGAGTTTGCACTGTTTGGGGGGTCGGCAGACATTGATTTAAACGAACTATCAATTTCTTTCTAGAGTAAAAACATTAACATGGTTTGATTAGGAATAGACATACATAGACAGATTGGGTATCCGTGGAGAGGATTAGATTGATGGGTATAGAGATAAACAAGGTTTAGGGATATATGTGGTAATTCTAAGTTGGTAGATAGATAAATACAGATAAACATTGATAAACACAAAAATATGTGTGCTAGCCCAATAAGTTGTCCCGGGTAGTTTCAGGCATGCTCAGCTATAAATTAAATTATAAGAATATTCTGATATGGTAGCCTTTGTCTTTCAAAACACATCAAATAGTATAATTATATTGTATCCTTAGCTGATGCCTTTTGAGGAGTTTTCAAACAATTAGTCCCAAGCTTATTTAAATGATCTTTCTACCAAACATCTTCTTTAAAGTATCTTTTGAAGTTAAGTTCAAAGCTGAAAAAATAACAGTAATGTAAACGAACTTTAGAAATCTTTCTCCCTTGTAGAGTGTTGTACTCAAAGGTGTATGAAACATAAAAGATTGACCAGGCAGCACATGTGGGTAAGCATGTAAGACAGCTGAGCATATCCTGCAAGACTGTCAAACTACACACTACGAGGACAGGCAGTTTGGAGTCCCACAGACCTACAGACCAAATTCTGAGGAATTCATGAATACTTGAAAAAAACCAACAACTTCATCAACAAGACAGCGATCAATATTTGAAGTTGACACCGAGAAGAAATAAAAAGAAGAAGAACAATAACAAGAAGAAAAAAAGAACAAGAAGTAAAACAACAAGAAGAACAAGAACAGGGACAAGAAGTACTCAAAGATTATGTCCAAGCCTAGACAATGCGTACTTATCATAACTTGAGAATTGTATGTACAATTACAAAATGGCATAAAAACCATACGCCTAAAAGACAAAAAAATTGGCTTAATTATACTTTTTGGATACAATTCTCGTTTGTTGCAAAAAAAAAATAGTGCGGTTTGAAAGAACTAACAGTTACAAAAACTGTCTCTATTGTCCAATCTAAATCATATTATAGCCAAGCTAAGGTCCAAATTATCAGTACCTCATGTTTTAAAAACACCAAACTCTACAAATTTACATAGGCATGTTTTTAAATTTGATTGGGGTCTGGGGTAGCTTTTTTATATTTAAAATCTGAATCGGTGCTAACGTCTCTACCTAGATTGGAATTCAATCCATTGTAAAAGCTAGATTGTGTGTCTAACAAAGCAATTTTTTTCGCAGTGTGCTCTGGAAGGGTGCGCTGGCAAAACAATAAAATTTACAAACTTGCCAGTTCTTTGTGCATCTTTTCTTGGGAGCATTAAAGTGAGCGTTCGTTTATCAAAGTTTTTACGTTTGAAATTGGAAAACGGAACATATAAACTAATGCTTCAATATGCAGAGCTGTTGTGCATGACAATATCACAGCGAAAGTGAACTGTAGGTCGTATTACACATACAAAATGAAAATGAAGCTATATTTACCGCTAGATATGTTAACAACTAATCTACAAAGAGATCAAGCTCTACAGGACGGTAGATCTGAGTCTTGACATTTTTAAGCAATGAGAATTTTGACAGGGTCTTTTGGGCAACCAATGTTTTTTTCTTCTTTTAGAAATCTAAGCGTGAGTTTTTAGTGCAGTCAAAGCTATTTTTTGTCTCATCTTAGTTCATTTTCAGCTGTCGTAGTATAGGCGAGTTGGCTGGTAAAAATAATACAACCCATATAGTTGAAATACTGAAATGAATTAACTTTGGCATTTACCTACAATGGTTATTTCAGAGTAGCGTGCTTGCCCCACACGCCATGGTACGTTTAGGTGAAATGCTTTGACTTGGAGCGGAAATTGAGATGTCTTTTTGGAAAGTACTTTTTTTCAACAGCACAAGGAAACAAGAGAGAAGGAGAGTGAGAGAGAGAGAGAGAGAGAGAGAGAGAGAATTGTATAGAGAGTGGCTACAGAAGGAAAAAAATTAGTATCTATTATTGTAGTAACTTTTTAAGTTACATTGGCTACAAACTGAAACAGGGGGGGG
>BMAT01011867.1:23962-35206 GCA_019649035.1 Elysia marginata | reverse complement strand
CTCTCTCTCTCTCTCTCTTTCTCTCTCTATCTATCTCTTTCTCTCTCTCAATCTCTTTCTCTCTTACTCCCTCTCGCTCTCTTTCTATCTCTCTTTTTAGTTCCATTAAATTTTTTTAAGGATTGGACGCAGAAGCTATTTACTAATCATTTATTTACTTTGAAAACCCTTAGTCTTCCTCTGTGGGGTAAAAAATAAAAATATTTCCTTGCTGGGTGGGTGTCATTTTTCCAAATCTGTCCTGTTCCGGCTGAGATTCATCTTCATATAAACTTTCAAAAGATGGCAGATTCATGCCAATTAACTTTTGTGAGTTTATGACAATTGAGTTCAGTCTGTTAATTTCCTTTTTTGCTGTTCTATCAAACCAAACACTAATCGATTGAGTTAAGATGCTCTTTACAATGGCTCTGTAAAAGTTAATAAGTGTCACTTTATTGGCCATCAAAGACCTATGTTTTCTTTAAAAGTACATAAACTGTCGGGCCTTTTTTATATATATTTTTGCTATTCAATTCTCAGCCTAAGGTGCTAGAGAGTAACTATGGTGCCCAGAAATTCGAATGAGATTACTTGTTCAACTGTGACTCCAGCTATAACCAATGGCGGTAAGGGCTGGCACCTCAACCCTTCGTAAGTGAAGAACCAGTTCTTCAGTTTTTGGACAAGTTTATGTTTGAATTATTTTCTCTATACTATTTAACGGTTGATTCAGTCTTCTTAAAAATATTTTTCTATCAACCAACCCCGTCACAGTAGTGTCCTCTTCAAATTTAATTAGAAGACACTCAGGGAATTCTGCTTTACAGTCGTTTGTAAAAATTGAGTAGAGCTTGGTAGATAACGGACAGACGGTGACTGAAAACAGTGCACAGTTACAGATTCTGATAGGGAAATGTAAATCTTGAACTCATTTAGGCCTACTATATAATTTTCCAGGAACGATAGTGTCAAAAGCCGAAGAACAAAATCCTATCATAGTTATGATTTTTTTCTCTAAAAGGGTCAGTATTTCGTGAGTGTTTATAGCAATAGCATCGTCACTAGACCAATTAATCCTGTGAGCGACTTGAAAACATGGCAGTTTGGTGGTAAAAGGATTTTAGGTAAGAAAGGTTTGAGTTTCATTTTGCCTTTTTTGTTTTCGTTTTGTATTTCTGCCTTGTTATTTTTTTTCTAAGTTAATGGCAGATGCATTTGAACGCATTTTAGCATTGAAGCAATGTATCAATCAGAAACAAGAAAGGCTTAATGTTTTGTGTCATGCTTATGGAATTTGCACAGCATCTCTCTTTTTCTACACCTTATGAATAAGCAGTTTTGGGTGTCCATTGCAAAATATGAACAGTCATTAAGGAAAAGAACGTAACGGAAGGTTGGTTTTTCACAATGAATTTCGCTACTTTTCTTTTCTATAAAGTATTTGTAGGTAGAAATTCACCTTAGACCGTGGAATAGCCAACTCACTAGGCAAAAAAATACGACTAATGATCATAATTATAGCCTTTTTTGCAAAGATATATCATAACAAAAAGTAAATACACCTTATAAACCTGACATCTTAGGACTTTCCAACTCGCGAAGTAAAACTGGCAACTATAAAACATTATTTATGAGACATGTCTGTCCTTTTAATGGCTTCCTCTTCCTAGGGTATTTTGAATAAAATGCCACAAAATGGCTTAAAAACAGCTGACTTATATTTTCGAAGAATCTGTACATATAAGTTTGTAGTGTCGTTCTGTCTGGGTGTTTAAGATTCACGCCTCACAGACAGTATACAGAGGTCTAAATGTTTACACAGATATTTTAACCAATCCCGGTCGCCAACTATGCGTATTTTTAAATCCAATTGAGGACTAGGAAAGTTTATTTTTAAGATTTAAAACCTGAATTGGAGTCAACGTCCAGATCTAGAATCTAAGTCTAGCCATTGCTAAAGCATAATCTTCGTTCAACAAAATAGTCGTTTTCATAACATGTTGTTTAGTTTATGTTGAACGTTCTTTGTGCATCGTGTCTTGAAAATGCCCGCTACGGCGCTAGAATTCACAGCTTTTATGTTTTAAATTCGAAACAATCGAACATAACAATAACATAAAAATTACATCCAAAAAAACAATGTCTGTCGTTGAATCTAGATCTACATAAGATCTAGATCTACAATCTAGATGAAGTGTTTAAAACTTGACTCAGTTCTAGAAAATAATTTAGATAATCTGTATTTCAGAAGAACTAGAAGAATTTTTAAACATAGAGTCTAGATTAGGTTTAGATCTAGATCCTAACTCAGGCTTTGCAGGAATTTCATTTTTCGTTTTATACTCTGCGTGTCATGTTCACTTCCATTTTTAGGAGATAAAGGCCGCGATTTTGCGTCGTAATGAGAGGGAAATTGGAAACAATATCTTCTAAAAGTAGGCTATAGAAATTTGAGAACAATCAATAAAAAGAACGCAGGCAATTGGAAATGCCAGAATTGATAAAGGACTGTGTTCAACTTTCCACATCCAAAAAGATTGGAAAGCAGAAGAAAACCCATAGTTAAATTGCAGGGCCTATTATTGCCGGTTTCCCAAGTTCGTCGTTGAATCTAGATAAGATCTATATTTACAGCATAGTCTAGTTTCTAAATTTGACTTAGCTTTATAAATTAATCTAAATAATGTAGGTTTTGTATCAATAACTTGAAGATTGTTTAAATTTAGGGTCTAGATTAGGTCTAGGTTTAGATCGAACCTAGATTTAACACGTGAGTTTTTGTTTGTTTTAGGCATCGCGTGCCATTTTATTTACTTCTATTTTATAGATGTTGAAGACCGAGGTGGTGCTTCGTGAGGATAATGGAAAAGAGAACAAAATAGGGACCAGTAGGCCTAACATATAAAAACGCATAGCATAAAGAACAGGATAAAAGAGTAGCCCAATGGGGAAAGATAAAAATAACATAAGAGAAGGTAAAGAAGGGGGTGAGAACACCTGTTGCCAGAGTACTGATTTTGAGAGAAGGAATAAGTTCGTGATGAGATGGAAATTGATCTGTTCAAAGTGGGACATTCTATACGCAATAATGTTAGGACATGAAGAAAGAAAGGCAGCGTTTGGCACAGTCCAGTCTATTACGCGACCAGGTCGGGTACATCTTTACTAGTAATTCTGTAAATCAGTATGGGATTCTTTCGAACTTTTTTAAAGCATAAAGAGAAAGAAGTGAACAAAAAAGGACAAAAATGTGGCACATGTGTAACATAATTTAGGGCACAGAACTATTTACATATAAATATAGCCGTAAAAGATAAAATATAAATTACTTGTATGGTTCTTTTCACCATTTTGATAATACTCCTGATTTTCTATTATCATGCAAGCACATGACATCTGTTAATAGTTCGTTATCATGTACTTGCACGACATTTTAGTGGTGTGACACAAGCAACGAACGTGTCATCAGTGCTCAGAAAAGTATTTTTTAGACTCGTGGAATGATTTTACTTTCATATTTTCACATTTAAGAAAAAATTCTTTATCTGCCGTGTCAGAATTTAGAGTTATATGAGACAGAAACTAGTTAGTTTTTGTTGATAATGTACACCAATTTATTTACTTGTGGAGTAAAAAAATATACAACTCTCATTCTCAGCCTCGATTAGTTTCGGTCTTGATCTTGGTTGAGGCTACTGGCATCAGTTAGTAAATCTAAGCTAGGCTGTTTCAATTAAATTAGTTATCAAGTCCTATGAGTAAACTGTTATAATATTGCCATACTTCATGGAAGCATTTTTTTCATCGATGAGGCAGTTTAAATTTTATACTTTGTACAAGATCGCCACGGGTTATTAATTTCAACTTTAATCCTTAAAATGCAGTTCGCTCCGACTGCGAGATTTAATTTCCATCAAAACTTTTGGGTGGTTAGTTCAAAGGTCACCCAAGAAGATGACGCGCATTGTGGCTGAATATTTCATAGGACACTTTATAATGTGCTATTGAGAGAATAATGCCAATCAATACTAATTTAAAGAACAGGTAATGCGGAATTTGTTATCAAAAAGGATTTTTTGCTGTTTAGTATCACATTACGAGTGTTTTATAGACTAGTCTATTCTTTTTAATGTAATACCTAGTGTGGCTAAATTATAGTGGCTTTAGAGCATGCTGAGGGGAACATTTTTCATTGAACACTGATGCCATGCAATCAAATATTGTTTTTAATAAATAGGTGTTTAAGAAAATGTGATAAAGGAATTTTTTACTCATGAGTCATATGCAAGTAAAGGTATAGAGGAGAGTGAAGAATAGAGACGGCGATAAATTCTCTTTTTTCTTGCATCTACATTAAACTCTAAACTATTAAGCTGAACTAAAGATCTAAATTACTTACTGTGCTTTTCGATTTGTCAGCTCACATTCTGTGCACGGTCAGTTGTACTTTAATCCTGGGCACCAAGAAGATACTTAGTCATCCATAGTTTGGCTTTGCTGCCTATGTCTTTATATCGGCAAGATGCGCAATATCTTTCAAAGGTTAAATCCGTCCGTAGCGTTATAAACCACTCTGTTAATCTGCTTTTTTCTCTAATTTGTCAACACCATTTTCCTTGAATTGTATACATAATAAAACTTTACAACCAGCGTAATGTTAGTTAAGCCAAGGCGCAACCTCTGGGTTTCTTTTTAAACTTAGATCTGTAAAATATATCTCAAAACACAACCTTCATTCAAAAACCATAAAAATATGCTTGGTAAATAGTCAAATAAGGAAATTAACATAAAACAGTTCACGAACAAAGCAAAAGCTTTTATTTGAGCATAACGTTTTTATACTTTTTTAAAAAACCAACAACGAGTGCCATCAGGCTAACAAAAATTCCTATAAAATTAATTAAATCTTTTTCCTATTTGAAGCAACAGAAAACTAATTTGAAGCATGCGATCATTTGGTAAGCTTATTTCAGGTAGTGAGTTTAACATTCCGTGTTGAATAAAGAAAATAGCTACACTAAATGAAAATAATACGTTTTCATTTCGGTCTTGATTACAAGTTTCTCAATTTTCATGCAAAGAAACAGGTTTGAAAAATTCAGTTATTGTATAGTAATATCAAAAGTTTAATGTTGCTGTCGATGCTGTCTTGCTGTCTTTAAAAAAAATCTTCAAAATATAATACTTAATGTTTTTATTTTAGATTTTTTCTACTGTATATAGGTATTAACAATACTACTTATATGACCAACTGATTTAATTTCAAAAACAAAATATTTACTAGGCTAGTATAAATATGTTTTCAAACACATATTAAAATACCGTGCTAGAACTAGAATAATGGAAGATGGACTCGAATATTAGAATATGTAAAGTATGAGTAATTACATATTAAAAAGAAGTAATTCTGTTGAGGCACTAGGTACCTGACTGGTTGTTGACGGGTTGTTTACATTTTCAATACGGTACGCCTATAAATTCGTATTTGCCACATACCCTCTTCACAAATGTCTTTTTAAATATGACATGAAGTCTACCCAGTATATAAAAGCAATTGCTTCTTTACCCCGCATTAACAAGGATTGTGTTGATTTATGTTGACTTGGGAAATCTGACATGAGCCTCGTTAACTTATTGGGCAGCACATTCACATGTCTGTATTGTCATTGCGTAATACCAAGGATTAATTGGGAGAGAATAAGCCGAAACTAATGAGGATAGTTTTGTCTAATCGATAGACTGCTTGGTGCCGTCAGCATCATTGTTTACGTTGTTTTGACAAGTTTTTTTACCTTGCTGTTGTTGTTACGTGAAATTTTGTTTGCCTGAAGTTTTTGTCTGTTGTCAATGATGTTTGGGAAATTCTTTTGCTCCTGTTTTATATTTATATTTTAATCTTACAAACTATTTGGGAATTTATCATAAATGTGAATATTTCTGCAATGGGTGTCCTAACCGTAACTTTTCAATTTTAATAACAAAAAAACAATAATATCAAGAGCGCACAAAGTCCCAAAATAAATACTCTGAGGCACTGAAATAAAACTGTGCAGACTTAAACATTTCAAGCTTAGACTGCCATGCAAACATAATAAATAGCATGATAAAACTCATTAGCAAGGTAAACTCAGAGTATTCATAAGATTCGAAGTCATTTAACTGAAAAATTTTAGTCGAAGACTATTGCTAGCGGTGTGCTGCTCTAAAAAAGCATTGTTTTTAAGTAGTTTTAAAGTCCTCAAATTTCTATTTAATTTCTTCATCAGCTTTTTTTTCAGACGTTTGGGGCACATACAGAGAATGACTTTCAATCAGAAAAAGGTTCTATTTTGGATGATCCTTACTTATCAAAGCCACAATGTCCTTGTTTTATTTGTGTCTTGTTTTGATTTGCAAGTCTTAATTATAAAAAAAACGGTATGCTCGATCCGTGTATATGTCAAAAGAAATATCCACAACTTATGCGCCTTCGATCAACTTGTTCATATACATATTTATCCGTTTCTTCCCGTGATCTGTTTTCATGCTTTTCAAGAGGCTTAGAACCTTGTAAGTATTAAATTAGCCTTCTTTATTGATGCGAATTAGGTTATACAATAGTCCTAATAGATCCTAATCTTCCTTCTAAATGTGTGACTAACTATAGCTTGCTCTTTCAGTATAAATGTTCTCCTTGTATGGAACAAAAGTGTAACAGCGGAGAGAGTAGTTCATTGTGACTAACACTTACTACGGCAAATCTCAGATATTAAAACGAATAAGAATACAGATTCAGGCTGTTCGATAGAATGAGGAGAGAAGTCTATGCCCCTGAGGCTGCTTGGAACTAGCAGTAGTAAGGATTTCTGAACACATTTTGCATGCCTTTTCAACGAACTGCGTGCAATCACTGAACAGAGTCGTTTGGAAAATCAAACAAGAGTGAAATGGAATCTTTTGAGGTTGTAGCTCTTGCCTGTTTTTCTTTGATTACATCGGCCACATAAAGTGATTAAACGGCTGTGAGCTATTGGTAGATCGACTTCTCTAAAAAGTATGAATCGATACATTATCAGGGGGAGGTTAGCGTTAAGATCCGATAGTGTCTATTGTTAGAGGTGATGTAGTTTTTATCTTTTTTCAGGACAAAAGAATTATTCAGAGTAAACAAATTATTTAAAATGTAAAAGCCTAGTTTTTTAGGATAATACAAAAGTAGAATATATCATTAAGACGTCTTAAAAACAAACCAACACAAAGCCATTAACAGTCATTGCCTGCGCTTTGGGGCTAAACGTATCTAATGTTGCTTTGAAAATTTTAATGCATTTTAAGGTATAAAACAATGTCAGTGTC
Organism: Elysia marginata; assembly: GCA_019649035.1. NCBI lineage: Eukaryota > Metazoa > Mollusca > Gastropoda > Plakobranchidae > Elysia > Elysia marginata. The sequence goes on along the minus strand of BMAT01011867.1, from coordinate 27,889 downwards.
CTGTTAACAGCAACCTCTATAACTAAAATCACGAAAGTCATGCTACCATTATAATACTAGGTGCATTGCGTTTTGCTGATCGTAAAAATTTCTAACACTATGTACAGAGATCAAGAGGAATTTAGTTAGGTGCCTTCTGGAGAATGGTAGACAAATAAATAAAATGTCGAGTTTTATCAACGCCTTTTAGGAAAAGAGAGATAATTGACTTCACGTTCGTATAGTTTACATCAAATGAAAACTTGATTAGGTTTACGTTATTCTGGGGAACAATTGACAGTTTAGTCGAGATTGAGCCCTTATAAAAACTCCATTATTGAGTGAGTGTTATCTTGTTAGCTTAAGAATATATCCTTGTTCTCTGCTAACTACAGAATGTTAGTGCCTATGATGATTCACCGCAAAATACTAGTTAGACCTATTAAAGAGTTGCCAAGTCAAAAAAGAACGCTACTTTTAGTAGTTCGTTAATCTTTCGGTGTTTCGTTTAGAATTAGATGTATATTTGTTGTCTTGATTGCTGATTATAGAACTCTTGATTTTTTTTTTGTTCTTTTGTTCTTCATTAGATATTAACTTTGCAAATAACGTGGTATTTTTTCAGGGGAGGGGGTATTTTTAGTTACGCGAATTCTTTTAAAGCTAAGAGGAAACAAACTCAAACCATAAATTTCGGGGAAAACAGTTAGCTCTAGAGGAAAGGAGCAGTGCTTTAATATACACTATTATGTGAGAGCTTTTAACAAAGTTCATGAGTGGAGTTTGTGACTTTCTTCTAAACTTATAATAAAAAATTGATAAAGTCTTTTAAACAAATTTAGGAAGAACAATAAGTGTAGTAGGGTATAAACTACTAAGAAAATAGCTTGAAAACGAACCCCTTGCTCTGTAGATATAGAATGACAATGGCTAACTTCATCGTGCGTTCCTGTTGTTAATTCTCTTGCTGTTTGCCTGAGGCACGCGCTGGTACACCGTGAACAAACTCTGGATACTGCTAGATCTAATAGGCTACTTTCGTGTCACGTTTTGGGGTACATTTCTTAATCTCTGCATGATCTGATCCTCTTACTAAGATTAAGGCTGGATAGGCACAGTGGGGATGACAAGACTTGTCTTAGTGATATGAGCGACTGAAAATTGCATTGGAGATTTTTTCTAGCATTAGCAATCTTGTCTGCGGCTCTGCCTCATACAGATAGCAGGGAATGTTGTATTGGCAGATCAGCATGTGATCAGTTTAATTTGCCAGACTAGGATTTGGGTTTAAATGAGAAGTTTAGTTTTTTAAAAGTGCATTAATTAAATTTTTCACAACAGTTCTCATAATAAGTACTGTTATTACTTGCCTAAGACTCCAAGGCAAATAAAAAAAGAAGACGTGTTTGATAGCCTTATCAACAATATCAATATTCCATGAGATTGACCTTTTCAAAGCAACTGATGTTTTGTTGAAAAATGTTTTATGATTTAAGCACTATTGCCATTACCCAGTGCCTCATATTTTCTTACTGTTTCTGCTTTAATGTTACATGTTCGTTTTGAAAAACGGTCTGATGTTGAGGTTATACATAAATGCATTGGCTATAATACACATAGATGGAGGAATGGATCTAGTACTTACCTTTTTTTTACATAATTTGTAGCACATCCATCAGAAGGTCGCGCAGAACATCATGCTGTTTCTGGGGGGATAAAAGCGCGTTCTTTTCCACATATGATCTAAAAGGTTAAAATGGTAACCGTCATGAATTATAGCCTACGTAACTTGACACGCAGAACGTAGGCCCTAAGGCTAAAAAAGAAGTAACAATGATACGCAGAACCTAAGAAGGAGGAAAATGGCGCCAAACTTTGTCTAGATCTAGTCCTATTACAGACTTTACGTTAAGGTATTTTGAATGTCTAGTTCTAAATCTAGATAATCTAAATTGAGTTCTAGATGTAAGTCAAGTTATTAGACTCTCAATCTAAACTTTACATCTTTATGTTACCTAAATACTACCGTGTTTAACTACCAAAATGGGGGAAACTATTTTGTTTATGTCTTTTGTTTCGCCTAACATTTTGGAAAAAATGGTAGGCAGAAGGAAGTCAAAGGCCATCTCTTCGCACAGTCGGACAGGCACTTCTTTTTTTTCTATGAAAACTACTTTAGGGAAAACTATAAACTCTAGAGGAAAAGAACATATTTAAATGTGAAGTTTGTGACTTTTTTTCTATAAATTTCTAGAATAAAAAATGAATAAATTGAGTCTTTTAAGACACTTAGGAAAAAGAATCTCTCATATGTGGTACAGCCATTCACGAAGTAATAAATTGTGTTTTGAATTATGGCCCAGTGAGAGAATCAAGGTTTATTTTTCAGTGCCTGTGCCGCATCTTGTTATAAACAATAACGACTGGGCTGTATGACCATATGAGTTTCCCTTTAACAGCCGACTTCACGTGCACCCATGCTGCTCAGAAGAGTGCATATACGTGGATGATAAATTATTTTATCAGTCCATTGATTTGTCTGGTTAAGGGCAATCAGTCATTCTCTGTTGCTTGTGCATCCCCAGCTCTACAAACACCTATCACTGTATCTCCTCTCTTACTCTGTATCTCGCTCCATCTCTCTCCCTCCATCCCTCTCCCTCCCTCTCTCTCTCTCTCTCTATCTATCTATCTATCTATCTATCTATCTCTCTATCTCTCTCTCAGGTAATGCGCGGCTTTGGCTACTCTATATACCGTATTATAAGGTCTTGCATGCTTGTTTTTGTTATCCTTAATCGGTTTGATGGAGGAAAGCATACGATGTCAGCGGATAAATCAAGGATATGGCTTGAAGAAAGAAGTATAATAGTTAGTTTGCTAGTTTTTTCTTTGCTTCAAAAATTTAACACGTTGCAAACCTTTCTATAAATTTGTTTTTATGTTTATGTCTTTTCATGTTACTTAAATGGTTTAATGGTATAATCAAGTATTCAGTACATAAATACCTTGGCTCATAGTTACGTTACTCGTGGAAGTTTTCTAGGTAAGCGCATGCCCTGAGTTGCTTTTACAAGAATTTGAGAGCCTAAATGCTTTGGGGTTACTAGGTTCACGTTTTCTTTTTAATCCTTTTAACAGAGTATAAAAAGTCACACATAACAGCATTACTACACTTTATAAGGCTAAATGTGTTTCATGGTATACTAACCATGATGATGATGGTGATGGAAAAAATGATGAAATATTTGCTTGCAAAGCTTCATAATGTTTTCTGCACAAATTAACCTCAATACTGTGTGCTTCAACAGTTGAAGTAAAACAATGATTGCTTCGTGACAACTCGTTGATAAAAATTGCCGGTGTAAGTACATAAGAATACGCGTTATTACAAGCTCCTCTTCAGTTGAATAGATCGTTCAAGATAATTAGTAGTAGTGGTAGTAGTCATAGTAGTAGTAGTAGTAGTAGTAGTAGTAGTAGTAGTAAAGTATTCACGATTTCACGGATTTAAGCAAAGATAATGGAATTGGCTTAAGTAAAGAATCTTAGAACAGGCTAACCTAAATCTATCTATCGGTGCTGATTTGTGTATCAAAGGTGATCTAGTAGCGCCTGTCTAAGGTGCGTAGGCCTAATAATTTTTTTCCTATCGCACCACTCAAAGAAATGCGCAATCTGCAACAAGAAATGCGGAACAGATTGTGTTTTCCAAGTTGCCACGTAGATTTAGGCCAGAAACGTTTAAAACTTCCCTTCTTTTCTTTATTGATCCATAATGTTGTATTATCTACGTGGGGTTTGTCTTCTTCTTTCCGCATGCGTACCTTCTGCGCGACTAATATTCTGTCTCCGAGTTTCCTTTCAAGGCCTTCTCTTTTTTTTATCTCCCTGTAACAGTTTAGCCTCCTCTTTATATTAGCCACATCTCTCTCTCTCTCTCTCTCT
>BMAT01011867.1:1504-21425 GCA_019649035.1 Elysia marginata | reverse complement strand
GGGGGTCCAACAACAACAATAATGCATAGATGTACTTAATATTAGTCATGCTATAACTGCCGCCTACTTTTGACTGGTATTGAAGGCTATAGATAACATTTCGATTAAGTTGGTAACTTCTTAAGTTGGACGAATGTTTTTATTTCTTTTGGTATCTCTAGGACAACTCTCAAATGGTTTTCTCTACATCTACACAATAGACAACAGAAAGTCCTCATGGCCTTCAATGCATCATAACCTGAGAAGATGAAATTTGAAGTCCGACAGGGTAGTGTGCTAGACCCAGGGGAGCCAGAGAGTCCACAAGTGCTCCGACTCAGTGGCACTTTTTTGTATGCAGTGGACAGATTAGGCATGCTCATGGTCAAAGAAAAGACCAAATAAAAACAAACATTCCACAACTGATCAGATGTTTCCTGTAAAGCGACCTTACAAACCGCTTACTGCGTAAGTATAAAGCTTGCAAGTTAACCTTTTCATTGTATTATTTATACCAATCACAAAAGTGTTTTCAATTTATATCATGAAATGATCTGTATCTACCTGAGTTCCACACAAGTTTGAAATGTTCTCAGCCTTATATGTAATTAGGAAGAAATAAGGAAGGGTTGCTATGGATTAATAAACTACATGAATTAAAAGTGACCAGAAAATTGAATTTCAACTATTTGTATTCTTTTTCTATTATTTAAACTTCCTGCCTATCCAATACCTATTTAAAAAAAAAACAAAAAACAACTAATGGATATTTCTCATTTGTAAAACTTGGCAGAGATGGATTATTATGATTTATTGAGAAAGGGATCTCAAGAAATTTTAATTATGGCCTAGCCATTACCTGGTTCTTAATTTTGCCATTAGAGAAAAGCCTTGAATATATTATTTTTTACAAGTCTTTTTTAATCATACTGTCCTCCATACTGAGTTCTTTATTTTATTTTATTTCATTTTTGGTGGTTTCTTATTTTTGTATTATCAGAGATGTTACAAATAAAGACAGACAGTGGTTCTATGAGCAGCTTGAAGAATGTGGTCAGGCTACTGGGCTGGCTTCATTGGCTTATGCGACCAGAACCAGCAGAGCCAGACACTGCCAGTTTTCCACTTGTGGAAAATGTGAGAAAGAAAGTGAACGGCAGAGGGGATATGGAAAATAACTTTGTTTAAAAAAATTTGCTTACTAAAAATCAAACAGCAGAGACAACGTTCTAAACAAAAGATCAGCGCAATAGTGATGCGTGACATTTGGTTCGGAAAGGGCGTTTAACTGCAATAAAATTTGGGTGCTCTCTGTTTTTGTCGTTATGGCTAAGTGTTGGTGTGCGTCCGGATTCACATAGTTGCCTATGGTGCGATTTGGATCTTCCCGTTCAAGTAAACGAGTCGCTTAGAGAGGCTGAGCAAGGACCCTCGCTATAAATCTCCTTTTTAAGGAACGTAGTGGCGACATGGTATACTATAAGCTATGTGTCTCTAAGTGGCAAGGCGGTGGGTGCCGAAGCATCTTATAAGTTGAAGGTTCGAATCATACTAAAGGCGGATATTTCGGGCATTCCCACTTAAAGGCGTACTTATCTCCATTGTTAATTTCATAACTTTAAAATCTTTCAATCACAAGAAGATTTGGTGTGGTTTTAAGGGCTAAAAAGTAGTGGGGCTCTGAATAAGCAAATTATGGGGGAGAGAGATTTGGAGGGGGTAAAAAAAGTGGTATGGTGTATCGGTCATGAAAAAGATGCTATTAAGGAATTCGTATCAAGAACAGGCTTAGAAGTTTAGGAAACTTGGGTTGGTTGGTTGTTTGAATTTTTAACGTCTCACTTAACTACGAGGTTATATCGCGCTGGGGACAATATTGAAAGCATGCTGTCACACTGTGATGTAAGGAGCACTTGCGTACACCACACCCAGTCACATTATCTTGTCACCGGGCCGACCAGACCTAACACTAAATCTAAGGAAGTGTCTTTCCGCTAGGCCACAGAGCCGGTAGGGAAACTTGGATGTTTTTAGATGAGTCAGGTACATTAGTAAGTTCACCAGATGGACTTGTTGGAGATGATGCTGTTTTGGAAGTGAAATGTCTTTAGTTTTAGAAATAAATTAATTCAAAAATATTTAGAAGACCGTAAATATTGTTTTAAAATGTTGATGCTGCAAGTTTAACAGAAAACTATATAATTTTAAAAGTTATTCAATTATTAATGAATCCTAGTCGTCTAAAACGGCGCCTTTGAGATGCTTTTTGTCTTACGAAAGGCAAAAATCAGCAATCTTTGACGACCACCTAACCCCCCTTGAAGCCTATCATATTTGGTTAACACTTGATTTTGGTTCAGAAATGGATAAGGATCATGTATGGTCGAGTCTATGTGGTGTGTGTTCTGATTTGGTAACCTAAATCTAAGCTCGAAGTCCCAGATTGGACTAGAATCCAATACCGTCCTGAGAGATAAAATTAGGCTACAGTCCAATCCAGTCCTGAGTCGTTTAAGGAAATAAATGGAGAGCCCAGGATGAAAAAAAAAACAGATTGTGCTAAGAAACTCTGCTTTGCTTTTGAGTCATTTTTGCGTTACTCAAAAATAGGACCTACAATCTGTGTAAGACTCACGAAAATTCTAGGAAACTAAATCATTTCCATCTTTTTCAACTAGCCTTATGCAGTTTGCAAAAATGAAAACGGTACTTTTTCAGAATTTCAAAACATAATTGAAATAACAATAAATTCGGTCTACCATCTTTTGCTTTTAAGGAATATTTCTGTGATTATCAGTTTGCGTGCCGACTACTCATCAGACACAGACTTTTCAAATTATTGCCCCCAAAAAATAGATGAGATAAGTGGATCTTATTTACATATCATTCTCCTTTCTTTCCTTCATTACTTTCTGGAAATCTTTGTCTGCGCCCTTTTTAGTCTATGATGCTCTTCTTGATTTTAGATTCACGTTTTCGTTGGGTGTAAAGGAAGAGCGTCCCATGCCCAGGAAAAACTAACTTAAAGTTAGCCCACATAACTGTACTTTAGATAGTATAAAAACAGGCATACGGTATTTACTCTGCACCCCCCCCCCACATACACACACATACGCTTTTGACACTTTTGAGGGGTTTTTTTCTTCCAGGGTTGTCTGACTGACAATGCTAGACTGTATTGTCTGTGTTGAAAAGTAAAAATTGAAGCGGGTATCAAAAGTGAATCTTACCCGCCAGTGCCTCAAATCTCAGCATTTTCTTTGGAAATTCTTTCCAATTTTTTAGGAGATGTCGCAATGACCGAATTCACGCTGTGTGAGAAAGGAAGAGAGAGCCAGAGAGGGTGAGAGAGAGAGAAAGAAAGAGAGAGAAGGAAAGAAAGAGAGAGAGAGGGAGAGAGAGAAGGAAAGAGAGAGAGAGAGAGAGAGAGAGAGAGAGAGGGGGGGGAGGGAGGGGTTACGGCTTGGTGAGGGGATTTTGAAACAACCTTGTTTTACTATGATGCCGATCATTTTATAATCGATGGTGGTTTGGGCTCATAAGCTCAAATGCCATTCAATGAGTTCATTTGTTTCCCTGCATCCGGGGCCCACTTCAACATTATATTTGAAAGACTCCGCTACATCGGGCATATTCCGGGAATATCTTATTTCCTCGAATGGCTTTCTTTTTTCCGAAGATTTATTATAATGATATATTTTATCTACCACTTCTCTCTATTCTTCGACAAAACTAATGCTGCAGCAGAAAAAAAAACAGAATTTAATTTGTTCTTGCTTAAAATTTGAAATTTCCCCTTGTGGGATATACCTTTAAACGAAACTAGTTTATTTTAGAAAAAAAAGTAAAGAGCGTTTTGATATAACGCCTATTCCACTAATATGCTCTAAGTGCTTTCCATGGGTTCCCTGACCAAATCACCTTCTGAACTCACATAGGAGCAGCAAATCACTCTGACATTCTGGCAAGATTTTTCACTGCCTATAGTCGGGTACTCCTTTACCACATGAGTGAGGGGAAGAAATGTGTGTAAACAACCTTTCTCAAGGACTAAACGTCAACTTGCTGAAAGCAGGGCTGGAGCCCCGGACCTCTCGATCCGATACAATGAGTGGAGTTTCGTCAATTGCTTTCTTTGTGGTTTAATGATATTTATTAATTACAATAATATTTTTTCTAATAGCCTATAGCTATCTCCCTTTTTATAAACCTAAAGCCCTTTGCATTTGGGTAAAGCAGTTACATAGACAACAATATAGTTGATATTGAAACATATTTGACTTCAACAAAAGATTATTGATTAGGTAAACATACAATGAAGGCAGTTCGGGGGAAAAACCCAGCAAATATAACTATTGCGATGTAAGTGACGACCATTGCTAAAAATAAACTCATAAATAAAATGATGTAGAGGAACAAATTAAGTCTTGCAGTCAAAAGAAAGCTACATTAAAAAGCTAAACGGTAGACATAATAAAAAGATAACTGATACCTCTGCAGATAATAAACAAATTTATTCACATTTTTTATTTGGTGAATTTTTGTTTTTGTTTTTTGTTTTGTTGCTGTTGTTGCTGTTGACATTATACACTGTCTTGATTCGTATTGGCCTTGATTTATTATATCAAAAGGAATAATAACAGCAGCTACTTAAAGTTGTGAACGGTTTATGACTATGTGGTGTTTTTTTTTTTTTAATGTTTTTTTACGTAGACTATTAAAGGTTATGAAAATTAACCAATAAAGCATGACAAAAACTTTAACTCATTTTAACCCATTGAAAAAGAATTTCATATTTAGAACTAACTCTTATGGAAATTATGACTCATTAAGTTATATGTGACGCTTTTAGAATTTCATATCTTAAGAATGAAAATGAATAAAGAGATACTTGTCTTTTCTTTCCCTTGCCTTTCAAATTCGATTATCCAAGTCATTGTTATTTTTTTCCGTGCCAGTGGGACTGATCGAAACTGGACTATGGATCCATTGTATAGTTATGGATCTGCCCAAAATCACATACTGAAACAGCTAGATCCAATTCATCATCCAGGTCTACGTTTAGCATTAGGTGCTTTTCGGACTTCCCCAGTAAAAAGTCTATACGCTGAAACGGAAGAATGTTCTCTTGCTCTCAGACGACAAAAACTGTCAATGGACTACTATTGGAAAATTAAATATCTCCCAAACAACCCGTGCTACAATTCAATATCAAATGCCGCATTGCCCGAACTTTTCGCCAAGTCCAATACAGTTCCACCTTTCGGAACAAGAACACTCCTCGATATTCTAAATGCAGAACTTGATCCTAAAAGAAGAGATGATCGATGTGAAAGAATTCCTGCCCCATGGGAGGAACACAACATAACCTTTGATCGTTCCCTAACATCACTTAAAAAAGAAGATACTAGCGAAATGGTAGTTCGACAAGAATATGCTCAACCACGAGAAAAATACGCCGCTTATAATGAGGCCTTCACTTATGGGTCGAAAAAAGAGAAGGTAGCAGCAACCTCCTCCTACCCAAAAGATCCTGATTAACCAGAACAGACACGTCTAAAAGACGATTCTACAATTTTTAATGTTGAACACGAGGGTATATCATTAGCCCTCAAATAGTTTAAACGAAAAAGAATTGTAAGATCTGTAATATAAACTGACAGTCTCTCGGCCATACAGGCCCTACAGGGAAAAATTTTTAAGAATATAAATTGTTGCTCACATTTATAACCTTAAGCGAAAATGGCCCCTCGGACAAAAGTCGTCCTGATGGATCTCTTCTCATGTATGAATACCTGGAAATGAGAAAGTGGATGAACTTGCTAAATTTAGCGCTCAATCAGGAAATGCCTGGTCATAAACAAGTCATCTGTCCGTCCTAAAACTCAAAGTAAACACACACCTTGAACAATTGTGGCAGACGGAATGGGATACTGAAGTCAGCAATAAACTTCATGAAATTAGATCAAATCTTAAAGAAAGACTCGTTTCTGTCGAAAGACTGAACAGCAAACAAGAGATTGTTGTGAGCAGACTCTGTATCGGCCATTCGTGGATCACTCATGAATACCTTTCTAAAAGAGAACAACAACCCTATTTTACAGCTTCTGAACGTCCTTTCACTGTGAAACTCATTTTAGTTGAATGCGTCGATTTTTTGCTAAGGAGGCAAAAATATAATAAGACGACTGATATGTACACACTATTTTGAGAGGTGAAAGCCTCTCAGATTTCGGATTATCTGAAGAAGATTATATTATATAGACAAATCTGAAACAAATGTATAGAAAACTTTTAAAACTTGTAAATAGTGTTGAAGATTTTTAAAACTTGATTTTAATATATGAGATAGGTTGGCAAGTTTATAATGTCGAAGTAAACTAAATTTGAAGAAATCGTAAGCCCTGGGATCATCACTAATGATGGACTGGGCTTGTGAAAAATTCAATCAATCAATCAATCAATCTGAAAACTCTGTAATTCATGTCAGTCCTCAAGTAGATTAGAAACGAGAGAGTTACAGTAATCAATACGTGAAGCAAACAAACAAAGCAAAAAAAAAACAACAAAAGATGAAATAAGTTTCTTAAAGTTTAATGAGTCTTAATTTAAAAAGTCAGCTGTATGACCAATTCTACGAAGCTCATGTCATATTAAAACATTTTCACAAAGATGGTTTACATGGTGTTCCATAGATATGGCACAATCGAAAACCACCCCCAAATATTTCGCTTTCTTAGCAAATAATGCCTTTTTATTGCCTACTTTTATATACTCTTCACCATCAGGACCACGTCTTTTTTCGGATAACATACATGTAGAAGAAATTGGGCTATTTCTTTATTCATTTTGAGTTTGTTTGCATACACCGTTCCATATTTACATAGCTCTTTCACATCGTTTAGCTGTACAGAATGATTTAGCTCGGTATCATTAGCGTAGATTATTATGAAATGATATGGCATTTTTTTTCCTTTTTTTTAAATTTAAATAATTTTTTTTATTTTTCAAGGTTTTTTTAAACAGGAACAAAGCAATACAAAGGATCGCTCACTCACTCAGTCCCTCGACCTGTGGGGTCGTTGGGGGGATCTGAGGGCAGAAGAAGCAGTTTTCTGTCGCCATGCATCTCTGTCTGAGGCTGACCTGACCAGTTCGTACATTGCCATTCCGGTCCATTCCTTGATGTTATCACACCAAGCCTTCTTTTGTCGTCCTCGTCTGCGCTTGCCTTCCACTGTGGTCTTGGAAAGGCTGTCGTATCTGGTGACATCAGAGATAATTTAAATTATCTCTGGTGACATGTCCAAACCAAGCCAGTTTCCGCCGTTTCACTGTCGCCAGTAAAGGTTCTTGCGGACCAACATATGCAACGACTAATTCGTGGACAGACTCGTTTGTTACGTGATCTTTTTACGAGATACGGAGTAGCTTCCTCAGGCACTTGTTTTCAAAAACCTGTATCCGTCTCTCTATATCTGCCAGTAGCGTCCACGTTTCACACCCGTATGATGTTAGTATGGAGATTACAAGGGACCTGAAGAGTTTGTGTTTCGCCTTGAAGCTAATGGAGCTCTTCCAGATTTTTCCGAGCTTGGCGAACGCTGCTGTTGCCAAAGCTATTCGAGTACGAACTTCAACAGTCGAGATACCGTCGTCATGCAAGCCTTCGTAAAAAATGGTAGGGTACTAAGAAGAAAATTTCGAAAATTAAAAGGCCTACTCATCTGCGATCTTTTGTGAAAGGGGATACAAACGTTTCAAAATATGGCGGCGCCCTGTTGTTTGTATCGACAATCGACCTTCCACTGCATTATTGTGATCGCAAATTCCTAAAAATTTGCGTCGTCAGCAACTAGCTTCAGATCATATCTAGATCTACAGACAATAGGCAGGCCAATCCCTTCTAATGTAGATATCTAGATCTATAGGTAAATTCTAAATAATATATGTGCCCCATGATCAATCTAAAGGTGAATCTCTTTGACAGTCTTTCACTCTTTGATCTCTCTTAGACTCTAGCCTAGGCTTAGGGCCTGAAGTCACAACTGTACAACACTGTAGTAGCATACGTCTGGCGTTAGCTAAGTTGCGAAGTAGCTAGACGGTGTTTAAAGTCAGACTTTACGTTGCATGCACAACAGTTACGCAGGCCCCCTTCTGTTCTAGCTACTTCAGACTTAGAGTTTGTTGTATCCTCGTTAACGTGAGCAAGAATCATCGCACATATGCGCAAAATCAGTTCCTGAAACTTTTCCCTTTCGTTTCCATAGTTCATCGGCTTGGTGTGTGTGCGGTAGACGGCGACATCTGACTGCGAGCCTCATGTTGGCAAGTGAAATTCACATCCAACTAAAGAGCCCGATTTAACATGCGAATGAGCCTTTTTAGTCTTACTTTTTCTTTGTTGCTTTAACTAGTCTATTTGGACATCGCTGATTATCCTGACTTGTATTTATAATCAACTGTTTTCCCTCAAGATTGTTATTTATAATCAAGGCTGTCGGCGTGGTTGAGGGTTTTTTTCACCACGAAACTAACACTAGTAACAGCCCACCGCTTGTAATTGAGCCCATGAACTTCAGTTTATGATCGAGCTGCATTAGTCGCCGTTGCTTGATTACATCTATAGTTAAGTTGCGAGTTACATTCATGACCGTTTGAGGCCATGTAAGTTAGATGGGACTTTACGTTGTTCTTACTAATCCTAGCGCTAGTAGCTCCTTGTGCATAATCAATGTACATGTAGAAGTAGTGGTACATCCTGAGTTAGTGACTAAAATGATTTCAACGGGCATCTATGTTTACTACGGTGTTGTGACTAAGGGGCTAGGTTAGATTATAATTTATGTTTCCTAAATCTAGATCTAGGTTTAGATATATATATGTTAGATCTGTTATTTTTTATTTTTCTAGATAATGAAATTCTACACTAATCTAGATTTCTAGATCTAGATCTAGAATTCTAGATTCTGTATTTAAATTGTCATCACTGTGCTAATTCAATAACCGGTAAAATTTAAAAGTGTTTAACACTATTATAAATACTTTTATAGTATTAATATTTACTAAAGGTGTAAGCTTTTTTGTATAATCCTGGCATTGGCCCGCTGGGAAGACTGACGGAATGAAGGGAATGATAATCAATTTTTAACACGAGCGGGCCAATGAAGCCAAATTTTCATTAAATTTGGGGATTTTGCCCTCTGCCCTTGGCTTTAAAAATGATTGATCTGGAAACTGAATACCAGGTATACTAAAATAATATTAAAATAGGGCTTGCGTCAAGGTCTAGTAGTACTTACAAGTGAAAAAAAAAATCCCACAAAAATGCAAGCGGGTCAAACATTGAAAAGTTAGCCCAGACTGTTTTAGAAATTATATGACAAGTACAGACATTTTGGCTATTTTAAATTAAATGTAAACTAGAATGTTGAAAATTTTCATTATTATTGTTACGCACCTGGTAATTGGCCTAGGTCAGCCTTTATCATTTCTCTGAGTACCTTCCTAGTGGTCACACTGCGCTTGTTGAATTTTTCTAGCTCTTACACATTGCACTATCATGTTACAACCCCGCCCCACACCCTGAAAATTGATAAAGTCAAACTTGCCTAGAAAGGTAAGTTACACTTTTTTTTGGTCCACCTTTATCCAGATTCCACTGTACTTTCATTTCATTCGAAGTTTTACTGTGATCTATTTTTTCCACAGGTTTAGAGACTGTCAACCTTGGACAGATAAAAAGTGGCTGTTAGATAACAGTCAGAATTGACCCACTGATTGATTAAAAAACTTAAACATAAACATGGCGAGTACAAGCTATTGTCGGCTTGTAGCATCTCGCTCTTTTGATTCTCTCTTGAAGAGGTCTCCTAAAGATTTTGGAAGTGTTGTTGCAAGGAGATATGAAAAAAGTACTGCTGTCTTTTATGAGAAAAACAAGAAAGGCTTGGAGAGAGATCTTAAAAGACGACCTTTGAAGCAGGCTCTAAAGATGACATTTCAAAATTTGGGACCAGAGCTTAAGTTGTTTTATCAAGAACAAAAGCAAGCATACACAGGATTTCCACTGTTATCGGTGGACCATGGCAATTATGAAGTGATTTACACGTAAGCTAAGAACTGAAGTGATTATCTTTTAAATAGACTCATTTAAAAGCTTTTTTAGTCTTGAAACGCCAACTATTTCACTGTGCTAGGGCTTTTTGATAAAATATAATTTTACCTTTTATGACACTCTGTTTAGGCAGCAACTGAACAAATTGTTTTATTGCATATAGGTGTAGAAATATTTCTAGCAGTATGAAAACATGGTCATGAGTTGAGTTGTGATAATGTTCAAACTGAGAAAGTTATTAATTTCATTTCTCAAGCAGCGAAGGGTCAAAACTTGATAAACAATAAAATCCTTTGTAATTTTAAACCTTTTGCCCTCTGAGGAATGTTTCTGCTGTTTCCCTTCTCTCAAATGCAATAACTTATGAAAGTCAAGATAGGCCTACATGTATTTATTTTATCTTTTCACTGCCTGAAAGAGCTTTTAAGGACATTTCATACTGAATGTATGTCTTTGAATGGGAAAATTTGCATCTCTACTCATTTTGTGGTGTTGCTTCACATATTCCATCCAAGTGCATCTCGTGAACTTAAGTGATTTTAAGTGTTAGTTTTTATCTTTTATTTGAAATTTCAAACAAATAAAAACTAATAAAGTTTATGCATTTAACCAAATTTCCATATAATGGTGTCATGGTCCAGTGATTGACACTTGGCTCTCAAAAAAAAAATTGCAGGTTGTCATTAACTGATTGGAAAGGCTCTTTCTATACAATTTCTTTACCTCATGCAGGCATTAAATGAGTCACCGGCAGTAGGTAGCAAGTGATCTTGTTTGTGTTCTACACTTTAACTGCTGCTCACCTGGAAGTTCATAAGGAATTTGTCTACTAAAGGCTTGTTGGGGATGCTAATTAAAGCGCTGAGAGTATTTTAGTGGATAAGGTTCTATAAAAATTGTTTAATACTTTTTAAGGGATGCTTTTTTTTTAAAGCCTTATACTTTTTACATGCTTATCTTCCAATCAATATATTTAAAGAGCTACATATCCGTAAAAGCAGACGAAAATGATTAAGTTTTTAATTCTGAAAGTCATAGATTCTATACTTTGCTCTCATCTATGTTTGTCCTAAAATCAGATGAGAAGCCCACTATTTTAGTATTTTTTGTTATCATCATCACCCTTTAAACAGTTATAAAAAGCAAATTTGTCTTATTTGGCAGTACATGTATTTCTTTAGTGTAAAGTAACATTTTCTTTAAATTCCTCTGTTTAATCCTTCTAGTTAATTTTTCATTTTAGTTTCAATGACCCGGAAAGTGTCAAGAGCTGGGCAGTGACAGCAGATCGGGACAATGATGGAGGAAAAAGTACAGCCAATTTCACTTTCAGCAAAAACAGAACTGGCTTGTTTCATGGGTATCTTTGCAAGGAAGTGCCAAAAGATGGCGTGACAAAATATGCTGGTTATGCAAATATCACATCCCCAAAACCAATGGTAAGAGATTTAAGAATACTATTTACCACTATCCAACTTCAAAACTGTTCATTTTCAAAAAATCATTTTCTCAGGTTTAGACCTCAGATTACAACCTACACTCAGCCTGGCAATTGTCAAAATTTTAGTTCTGCGCTGGGCTTGTAAAAATTCCAATCATTTAATCAATCAATCGAAGTTTTTTCTCATAAAACTTAAAAAGATTTTTAAAATTGTCAGAAACTATGTTACTATCAAAAGATAGGTAGGAACACCTCCATTTTGACATAAATTAGAAAACTGTAGTAGGAGTAGCAGGATGTAACTTAATTTTGCCTTGTTAACTCTTTAAGCCCAAGCAAGCATTGGGCAGGACAACTGAATATTACGATGAGGGACCCCATGGTGTGGTCGGTTAATGTACATCAACCTTTGCCCTAGTAATACCGGTAAATGTATAAAACTAAAAGTGATAAATTTTCATGTTGATTTGCAACTATGTTTCAGTTTTCTTGACAATATCATTTGACCATACAGGGGTCTTAGATATGATGCTAGGATTAGTCTGTACCATCTCACTTTCTCAAGCTTCTAAATCTCCATAAAAATCATGGAATAAGCCTGACTGTTTAAAAGTTAATTTGAGGTCACAAAATGTCTCTACATTGTAGTTCCAGATTTAGAGTTGCTTGATTTTTAAGGTTCTTTTTAAGGAAAATGGTTTATTTTGTTTTAGTCAGCAAAAAGCTTAAGACAATTGGGAATGACAAAAGAGCGCAAAATTATGGTTCATGCTTGCTAACTATTACAATATTAGTTTCTAAGAAGACGGTTTTCAAAAGGAACGGTAATTTGCACTCTAATTTGCCATCTCTGTACTTGCATGACTTTTTAGATTTTTTTTATCTTTCTTTTTTTTTGTTGTCAGGTATAAAAAACAAATGCTTAGTTTTAAGCAGATGAATCTTCATTCATTTACTTTAATGTGTTTGGACAAATAGAAGTCAGGATTTTTGTCTTTTGTGAAAGGTCAAAAGAAGTAAGCAATTAGTACAAAGTTACTGATCAGGTTGTGTAATCTTTCTCTAAATTTAAAAAAGTTGGTTTCTTGTGTGACAAATTCATTTTATTTCATTGGACTTGAGTTATAATGTTACACTCTATCACCACATTTTGTTTCATGCTCTGGTAATATTTTACCATTTATGAATGTCAATAGTTTTATGAGGTAATCTTGGTACATCCACCGTTGAGGCAATTCCTGCTAGGAATATACTGCACTTTCTATAACTGCCTAGAGGACTATGTTAAATTGGCAAAGACAACATTTTTTTTTCAAAAAATCAAGGATACAGAAAAAAGACACAAAATATGTTCAATAACTCTTCAGAGATTAAACTACCCCATAAAAACGTGGGATAGAAGTACCCAGGAGCACCTTCTCTCTCTGCTCTGCCTAAATTAGTAAAAATTCTGTTTGTATGGGTCAAGGTGCTCTTTTGCCACTATTTTAATTTTTTTGCTGTCTTTTCCCATACCCTATGTACTTTTTTTTTTCAGAAATCATTTGGACGTGAATCTCAAATGGATTGGTCACTCTTCAATTGCTTGCTTCTGAGGTTACGAGGAGATGGAAGACCTTATATGATAGTTATAGGGTGCAACTTTCATTATGATATCAACTGGTTAAATCGCTGGTCCTATCCTGTCTTCACACGTGGTGGACCATACTGGCAACATGTCAAGGTTTGTTAAACCCTTTTTGGTGATCAAAGGTTCAGTGATACATTGCTTTTTTTTTTTTAATTTGCTAACGTTAGTATGCTTTGATTAATTTTAGGGTATCTTTCAGCAATCGTTTTAATATTTTTATCTAAATTCTGTGGCAGTGACACCGGCATTATTCTGTTTGTTTATAAATTATACATATACACCAATTTAAAACAATATTTATATAAATAACTAATAAAAACTGTTGTCTCAAAAAGGTATATTGCCAAGGACTTATGAAGTTAAAACCTTCACCATGAAACTTTTAAATTAAAGGAGCATGGTGGCAAAACAATACAAAAGAACATGTCTGCTGCAGGATTTTTCGGCTCAGAAGAAAAGTAAAGGGGAGTTATAAAAAAAAATCTGAAATGTCTGCTTTGATTGCACTCACATCTATAATATGAGGGTCGTAACGTGACTCTCCTAATGTTTTCCCTCCCCTCTTTATCCACATTGTTTTACGGATGGTATATATCATTAGATATCGGTACATGAAGCATCTTGCTCTAGGCATACATTGCCTCCTCTCACCGCACTGGATAGGTCAATGACTGTCACAATGCTGCAATCAGCCCCCCTCTCCCTTCCCCAAATACATACAAGGCACACTGACTTGTGAGCGAGACCAATGAAGGCATGTGCAAAACTTGCACTGGCTGGCACAGTGTCGTGCAACCACAAAATAAACAATGAGCCTATAGTACCATATCAATAACAGTACACAAATTTATTTATTTCTCATCAATGTTGTAATATGTTAGAAGTCTGAAATTTGAAAATATTTTTTTGAGAAAGCGCCATATATATGTCTTTTTTTAATTCTTTTTCTCTATTGTTTTAATTGATGAGTATTTTTTTACTTTTCCACATCAATTTTTTAAGTTTGGAAGCTTAGAGCTTTGTAAAAATGTCATGTTCAAAGCAGCAACACTCTAATACTAGTAATAGGTGAATATTAGGCCATCTGACTTATTTACCCTGGGTTGAGACAAATGCCATTGTGAAAACCTCATAATTTCAATCTCTTGTGAACATGAAAGAGACAAAAACTTTAAATCAAGAAAAGAATTAGATCTATATACTTTGTACAAGGAATCGACTTTACTATTTTCCACTCCATTACTAAAAGTAAAATTAGCAAGTCCCTCTCTCAATCTATCCTTCCATACAATAAGAAAATGATTCTATGAATTAAATTTGTTTTTGTATAGCAGTTTTGCTGTCTGAATGTTTATACCAAGCTTTACATGAAAATCCTCTACAAAGCCAATGAGAACAAAGAAAATTTAAGAGTCCCGTTCAGATATTACAAATCTCTTGGGAACAACATTTAACTTGAAATTGTCTAAAAATCAAATTGCCTGCATACATTACAAAGAGAGGATAAGCCTGGTGTTCTGAATTACAAGTTACGCAAATATTTGAACTGTGTGAAATGGACTGTACTTGTCTTGCGTCCAGGGTGAAGGAGTCATATGTCGCAATTTTCACTTGCATATATGCGCTGCTGTTGTAAACGAGACTTTTCTTTTAAACGCCAAAAAATTTAATGAAATTACAGTGCATCAATGTTTTCTGGAAAGATATCAAACATTAATTTTTGTTGGTTTGAAATACAGAGAAAAAGAAGAAAATGGACCTTTCAAAATGAGTTTTCTCAAAAAAGGAATTTCCGACTTCCGACTGATTCTCCCTGGATGCTAGACAATTTCAATCCATGAACATCTGAAATTAACAGACTTAAAATTAGGAGGCTTCCAAAAAATGAATTTTTGATCTGGATCCTCTGTTCTCTGCAAATGCTTACTCGACTTTACTCCCATACATTATTTATAACAGTAATTTTGAAAAATCGGTTTTGCAGGCTTCACTTTATTCCAGTTTCATAATTTGTAATCAGCAAAACATAAACTTCTGGTCTGATGATCTGATCCTGCCCCTCCAGAAACACTAACTATACTCATAAAATTTCTTTCCACCTGCCTTTTTTTGTTCCTCCAGATACCACTTTCAAAGTTTTTTACTACACACCATGGTCGCATTCAGGACAAGCAAGAGTTTCTCCCCCTAAAAATCATCAACAGTCTTGGCATCACAGCTGCAGATAGTGCTGAAGGACCTTTTAGCCTAGAAATTGACAGCATAGCTTTGATGAATGATGTTAATCTTACAGATAAACATGCATATGAGATGTATGAGAATAAATACTATGAAGTGCAATGCTGATCATAGTGTAAAGACTTCAAGCTGTGATTCTAATTTCAGATTTCCGTTGAGAATTTCTGAAACCAAATGGAAACTTACTGCTGAACTTTCAGGGAAGTCAGTCTCTGTAGGCCATGTATTAGTATCTTTTCTGTACATCAGAGGTACCTGTACTTTAAATCTTGAAAAAATTAACAGGGCTCACAAAATCATCTAGCCTTTTTAGTGTGATAAACCTTTTTGTACTATCCGTATATTGGGGGTCAGCCCACTCTTACAGTGCATGATAAATTACGAGTCTTAGGATAATGATCACTACCAGTGGAATTTTTGTCATTTGCGTATTGTTTTTATTTGGATAGAAACAGTTTTTAAAATGCTAGGTTTCAGATATTACCCTTAACCAGTAGCCTATAACTTAATTTTGTTGTTTTTATTTTTTTTTTTTGCAAAAATATGTTTTTTGTAATGATATTTTGAAATTGCATCATGTAAATTGATGCTTTTGTGCAATGTCACTGGTGTGAGTATACATCTTTAAGTTTAATAAATTACCAGGTGTCATGCCTGTGTTACTTTTGGCTTTTGTTTACTCATCAATGGATGTATTTTTTTATTATTATTTTCCCTCGCTTTCTATTCTTCTTGTGACCCGCTTTGATTAGATCATTAGATAACTTCTTTTGTTTGTTCATGCTCTGTGATACGATACATCGCAAACAATAAAATTTACTTCTTACATCATGTATGTGATTAGACATCCTTGAGTAATTTTACATTTTCAAAAGGTAAGCATGCTATGGTGTAAAATTATTAGACCATCACTAAATCCTTCGATCCAGAGAGTCACAAGGTAGCACTTCCCCATTCCCAGTCCATATGAGACTATCAAGCACCACCGCAGGGCCAAACATTTTAAGCTCAGTATCGTGCTGTGATGACTTTGTTAGTACATAATTCGTTATCCTATTCTTTTCTAGTGTAAAGTTTAAATAAGGTACTAAGGGAGGAGATATAAGAGGAGGGAGTCTTAGACTCAGAGAGAGATGTGTAAAAAGGGGCCGAGAGAGAGGGTGAGAGAGGGAAAGATAGAACGGGAGAGAGATATAGGAAGGCAGAAAGAGAAGGGGTGAGGGTTCAAGCTAGACATGAGGGTGAGATTGCTTAAATTTACATCCTGTAAGTATTTTTGGAGTTTCTGAAGCTCTAAGACAATATTTCTTCGATGATGTCCCTTTTATTGAGGGTAAAGAATGTGGCTGTGATGTTTAGGGATATGGTCAAAACCTCTTTTTGCACAGTTTCATTTTGTTTCTAAGACCGCTGAGATAAATGAAAACAACCAATACACATTTCGACTGAGACCTGGAACCCTACCTGGCCATCAAACCTAATATTTAAGTCAAAGTGGGGAAGGCAAAGGATCCACTGTGGTCGATCACGACACCATATTTGGCATTTTCAGAACCAGGATTACTTGGTCATCGAGTACTTTCTTTTTTTTCATGATTTTTTGTTTACGTATTTTTTTTCCTTTTGGCTCTTTTCATAAAAGCCAGTTGGTTTGCTTAGGAATCTAGCTTTGAGGGAGATTGAAATGTTAAGGCAACGATGCAGTTGCTTGTCTAAAGGTTCCAGTACCGCAAGAGGATTTACTGAGCTGGGTGGTATATACTTAGTTTTACTAGAGAGAGTTAATTAGCATGGGATATAGATTATTACTTCAATTTGACTTGGGTATGAGGGTGGTACAGGGGTAAACAGGTATGGTGGTTAAGGTAGGTAGCAAGATGTGTATACATGTACTTAGGAGTTCTTTCTTTCGGTTTTTAGTTCAGGTAAAGTTATATGGATTTTTGGGCTATATTAGAACACACATACACACACACCATATCTCACATACACACATTTTACATTGTTTACGTTTTGACAAATAATTGTATATTCAGAATGACGGCTTTCTACGCTTTTGGTAACTGACCATTCAAATGCAACTAATTAACCTTGTCTATGTAAAACGTTTGTATAACCTCTTTGACTCTGATGTCATAGTCTTATTTGAATAAAAGTTCTAATCTTGCGTTTTAACATTGGAAGGGGCTAATCGTTTCATTTCATAGCTCCTCCACTAGGTTGATAATAATGACTTTATAGAAAGGTCAATCTGTCTAAGAGATAGTATTGCGGCATCTTACTCTCTTGTTTATTTTATTTTTTTTGTGAGCATTTATTGTGTAAAGGCGTAAAAAGCTCAGTCCAGAAGATATTTTCTATCACCTTCATCAGCTACCGCGCATAAATTATAGTTTTACACTGATATCATCATCACCCGAATAGGGTGCAAAATTGGTAAATAGATTAAAATAAAATATTTTTATTTTTAATGAAAAGCTGGTTGTTACTTTTTTTTTTTTATTAACCAGCTATAGCGTACGTTAAGACTAATTATGCTATAGTTGAAGTTAGTTTTAGACATAAATTTTTTTGTAAAGAGAAACAAAACATAAAGTGTTAACTAATGTTGCCATTAAGTATTAAGTTATGCAACCTCACCTCCACTACCACAACCATTTTCATCAATATCATCATCATCATTTTCATAATTATATTGTCTTTCCTATTAATCACCATCTCGAGATCATAAAAAAATAACCATTCCTTAATAATTCACTCGAATATCTTATTTTCTCTTTTTTGTATTGTTCAGTGGGAAGATATGTTGTACTTAAAACATATGACACAAAAAAATTACAGTACATAGAAATCGAATTATAACACCACGTTTCAAAACAAATAATTGAAAAAAAAATAAAACAAAAGAAAAAAAGATTTTAAGCTTGAATTTCTCAAAAAAATTTTTTATTTCGATTCATTAACCGAATCTTACATGGTTACAGTGAAAACAAAATGGAATCAGAAACTGGAAAGCAGAAAAAAGGAAGAAATCAAAGATAATTACATTCAGTTCATCATTATATGCAGCATATACTTAAGAAATATAACATCGAAGAATTCAATATAAACGATACTTGTTAATTTCTATTTGTAATAAAACATATAGTCAG
Source organism: Elysia marginata (assembly GCA_019649035.1). Lineage (NCBI taxonomy): Eukaryota > Metazoa > Mollusca > Gastropoda > Plakobranchidae > Elysia > Elysia marginata. Next base: position 2,865 of record BMAT01011867.1, on the reverse strand, counting down.
TTTTAAATTGTCCTAATGTTGAATGAATTAGGAATTTTTTACGCTGTACTGTAGTCAGTATTTACATGTGCGTATTTACAATTTAGGATAAAATATAGCTTACAAACTATATGACATGGATCAATATTAAAATTTCAAAAATGTACACACATAAACAGGCAGAACCGAGAATAAACAAAACAAAAATAAAAGATATTTAATATCAGTAATACCTACGCAAAACATGACTTTCACCTCCACTATCAAAATAGTATCATCATAATATATAAAAAAAGAGACAAAATAAAGAAATTAATGAATCAATTAACAAAAAACATTTATTGCATTGTATTCTCCTAATATAGTGATACCTGATTATGTTATAGAATGTATGACATAAGAACAGATTCAAACGCTTCTCAAATCTCACTTAATAGTTTGTAAAAAAAATGATAAAAATGTCTTTATATTTAAAATACAAAAGAAATCATGTCTAATACCAGCCTCACGTCATTTTTAAAGCCTTTTATTGTGGAAGTGGACGCAAACCGTTTTGGAGACAGAATTTAAAGCCATTTTTACCTATCCATTTTTGGACTTTGTTGATGCAAAGTTGCATAGTACGTTCGAGGTGTTTCAGGTGTTTCCCCGCAATATACAGGACAAAGTCATCTACAAATAAGGATGCATTTGCACTGTTTGACACCGATTTCATGATGTTTATTTTAAGGTTGAAAAGCATTGGGGAGAGTATACTACCATGTGGCACTCCATTTTCTTGGATGTAGGGATCAGATAACTGATCATCACTTTTCACTCGAAAGTGACGATCACTTAAGAAATTTTGAATAAAAGTTGGTAGTCTTCCTCTAAAATTACTGTCATGAAGATCCATCAGGATCCTATGTTTCCATGTGGTATCATATGCTTTCTCCAGATGAAAAAAATACAGCTAGGACTTGCTTTTTCCTGTCCTTTATAGCAGTTTTGCAATCCTTGTTAAACCAAGGAACTCGTGTGAGATTCTTGTTTGTTTTGTATGTGGGAATTGAAGCTCTCGCGGCTTCGATGAGTTTGCTAGAAAAAGTTTCCATTGGGTGTTTGTGTTTTGTCAAAGCTTCGTCGATAGACTTGAGGCATAGGTCGCCAAAAAGTTGCCAGTTTGCTTTTTTAAAATTGAAAGTGGCATCATCCTGACCAACATTTGTATTGGATGCTAATATAATAGGGAAATGGTCGCTTCCACACAAGTCGTCGTGTACAGCCCAAGAATAGTCTAGAGCAACAGTGGGCGAAGCTATAGTTAAATCTATAGCCGATGTGCTACCATAAGCAGAACTGACAAAAGTTGGAACTTTATCATTAAGCAGAATATCATCATT
>BMAT01011863.1:208487-220969 GCA_019649035.1 Elysia marginata | reverse complement strand
ACGGAGCGAAGCCACTACCAACTGAGCTATCTAAGCTTCTGAGAGAAACGCAAAGTCGCAGAACTGACGTCTCAACTGAAATGTACAGATTAAGTCGCATAAGGTTTTGTCTGCGGTTTAGAATCATCAGTCGTGAAGACAAGATGATGGCAATAATCTGAACATGTGTCTCTAACAGAGGCACTAACACAGACAACGCGTCCTTCCTTCGTTAGAGTCACATATCGGCGAAAACCAAATTATTCCACGAGAAGCAAAAAAACTGGTTGGTTTTGTAACTTATTTTCTCCCCCTCTTAGACTTGGGGACAAAAGGAAGATACCATCTGAAAGCTCTGGTTTTTCTAAAAGTTATGTATACCTTGTGTGTTGACACTACACATACACACACGCAGCTTCAGTGGCAAAAAAGTCCTTTAGTCAGAACTTTAAAAAAAAAACATTAAAAAAGACTTAAACATGCACATTTATACGCCTCTTTACTATTATATAAGCACTGGTGTTTAATAGCCTAGTCTTACATTGACATAATCCGAACTCGTGGATAAGTTTTAGGTTTCAAGACTCTCATGCATTGTGGTTTTTGTTTCTCATGTTTTTTAGAAAATGTCGTGTCAATGGAATGGTTGCACCCTGATCAGATGCATAAACTACCTGAAACCTTTTTGGTACTGACACAGGGACGTATATTGTGATTATGTGCCTATTGTCGGTTACCATTGGTTTAACAGAGACTGAAATTTTGATGGAGAAAGACAATAAGCGATATTTATGCGTCTTTTTTTGTCAACAAATCTTTAATTTTCAAGTAAAAACTTAAGTCGCATATCTTTAAAAGATGCGCCTGGAACTGTTGTATCATAATCTATCAAAAAGTGAATTTCGCTGAAGTGCCGATATGCGACCTTTTCTCTAATAAAGGCAGAAAGATACTGCAAAAGCGGTTCTGGTTTATTGCCATCAAACCTGATGTTTCTGGTCTATTGACAGAGAGTACTGTGTGGTAGTTCAGTTTGAGTTGGTGTCAAAGTTTGGGGCGGAGTTAAAATTTATTTGCGACTCAAGTTGTATTACAATCATGATCTTCCTGATATCATAGACTTCAACAGTTTCACCGGCTCTGTGGCCCAGTGGTAAAATACTCGCTCAGAGATCGGGAGGTGCGTGGTTCGATCCCTGGCCGAGTATAACCAAGGACTTTGAAACTGGTATTAGCAGCTGATCCGCCTAGAGTCTGGCATTATGGATTTAGTGTTAAGTCTGGTCGCCCCAGTGTCAGGATAATGTGACTGGGTTTGGTGTATGCAAGCGCTCCTTACACCATAGTGTGGCAGCACGCTTTCAATTGTCCCAAGCGTCGTTTCTGATATAATCTCGAAGTTGATTGGGACGTTAAAATTCAACCAACCAACCAATCAACAGTTTAAGCAAAAGTCTGTTTCCATCCACTGCATGCATGATGTAGCCCTCATATTCCATGCACCATCTCTCTCTCTCTCTCTCTCTCTCTCTCTCTCCTAATGCAAAGTCGCATCTTTCAGTCTTGTAAGTGCTCTGGTTTCTCTGCCTAAACTTTACACTCTTTAGCTTTTATTTGAAAACTTTGAATCTCTTTGTGGTCAATCCATAGCTCGTTGGAAAGGTTCTTGGTGAGGTACATTCTCTCACATTCTTGCTAGGCTGAGATCAGTTAAGGACATAAAACTATGTTGATTTTGAATTGCACAGTTAAAATTGAGAAAAAAAAGATGGTGTAACTTAATTGAGTCCTGTCTGAAAGTGAAACACATGAAAGCTCAGATTTGTTGATCCTAAAAAATATACCAATTTAAAAAGTAGCCTTTCTGTAGTTACCGACACCGTGCAACTGCAAGTCTATAATACCTATTGTAACTTGTTTCCCATATAAAAAAGGTACAGTGTATAGATAACTCTGAACTCCGTCCAAAATAACTTAAAAGATATATTGATGTCTGAAAATGTTTTCTCACCGACAGTTTTTATCCCAGGCATGACGAACTTTTTACTCAGACGGATTTTTTGTACGTTTTGTTTGAAAGGAAAGAATAGAATCCGAGCTATACTTGATGAAAGAATGGATGAGATGATCTAGGGTACGCTGTTCTTTCACCTGTATGTGACATTAGATCCTAACTACTAATTATGTACCGTTAATTGTCACGTGTCTTGTAGCTAGTCCAAATGCGTCGATATCACGCGATTCACATTACGCCTGGCACATAATCTCGATTTACAATTCGAGAACAACTTACTGATTTTGAACAACTCGACTTGCGTATTTTCCTACAGTTCAGAACGGCATTAACCATCAGAGTTTTGTTGCAAGATTTTCAAGTGTCTTTTCATTTAAAGTATTGAGAAAAATTAATTCAGGCTAAATGTACTTGTAAAAGTCGTCTTTTTATAAAAAAAACATTTGGCATCCGACATAGTTATTTGGACTGAGCACCCTTTTCGATGCAGCCAACATAATTACTCTGCTTTCAAAAAAGTTTTTTTCTCCCCCGTTTCACGTTTTTCTTAATTACTGGTACACGTATGTATAATACACTCACGGGTGTATAGGTACGAAAATTACATTTCAAGAACATTATCAAAATCGCAAAGCTTGTAATGCTTCCCTACGTTTCAAAGTCAAACTTTTTCTTCCTAGCCAAATATGCGAGCAATATCTTGCATTTTCGGGCCTTGAGAATTATGGGTAACTAACGAGATATAAGTGCAGCTAGGTACGGAATTTTCCTACCCTAGAGGTTAATAGTTTCCTCAGTGATTAGTTTTCCACCTTGCGGGAAAAAATAAAAACAGAAAAAAGAGTTTTCCTAGCAGAAAACTTAAACATTTATTTTACATGTATGGTTGACAGATGCCAAACTGAGCATCAAAGTGTCTCTTACTAGTTTTAGTCCTACCATCTTGCATATGTAGATGAATTGATAAGCTTTTCCTTAGTTCCAACCAATATAACTTTACTCTCTATTGGCTTTTATTCTAACGCAAAACCCCATTTTTGCTCATCCTTCGGCATACACCTCCCCCCCTCTCTCCTCCCGGGTAATAGCGCTAGCGTATGCCACACAACCCATCAAAACTATTTTTATTACCGTAGTAAAGTTCCTTCAGGCTGTGAGTATGAGCACAAGCCTAACAGTTTCAGGGACGAAGTTGAGTTGAGTACGGTAGAAGATAGGCCTACCTACCTACCCTACCTACTGATTGCGAGCAGCAATAATTATGGCAGATCTGGCGGCAGATGGTCCTGTCATAGTGTTTTGGTGACGTCAATAGTAATGTGGTTTTTCTGGCCTCTTGCCTTCAGGTAGAAGACTTATACATTAGTTCTCCCATACACACATTTAGCCCTTTAAAATTAAGCAGAAAAATGTTACTCTTATATATATGTATGTGGAATCTTACACGCCATTTGCACCCAGGTATGAAGTAATGTTTGGCCTAATTCAATTTAGCGACGGGGAAAACAAATTTGTAGGTTTTTATAGCAGCAAAGTTTATAGTTTTCGATATATATAATATTAGATGTTGACATAGACATTTTTCACTATTATTTTTTTCTTCAAAGGGAATCACTTTTAAATTCACGCCTTCACTGACTGGGTGCATTACTGCAAATTTATCTCAATCCTTTGGTCCAAACTTAATTTAGTGCTTTATCTACATCCAGGTAATAGTTGATCGCATTGCCGCCTCGTAGCAGGGTTGGTTGTTTTTTTTTTTTGGTTGAAGTTTGTTGAATCTTTTCAAAATCAAAACATGAAACCGACTGCACAACTTTTATATACACATGCTTGTCAACTAAATTTATCATCGCCCCGAAGTCAACAGTTCAAAATGATTATTGAAATTGTTTTTGTACTGCGTTAAGGTCACTTTACTACTTCGATTAGACAGCAGACCCCATGAAGTTTTGCTCAGTAGAAATCTTCTCTACCACCAATGTCTAACTCCTGTTTTACCTCAGCAATGGCCGATGACCTGGGGGTAATTTCGCAGCGATGTCCGGCATTGCGTCAACATCGAACAGAACCAACCTTGAAAGTCCCGGTGGCGCTCTGAGGAGAAAACGTTACAGAAGGGCACAATCAAAGAATATATAAATCCATAAAAAGGACAGGCAAAACAGTTGGTGGTAGCTGACTCTTGTAAACGACCTATTTTAAAACACTCCATGACAAAAACATTGGGTATAGCAAACGATTCATGCCACTCTCTTTAAAATGCATGTCAAATTTCAGGGAGATCAAGCATATCTATCACTAATGACTATACACAAAGTAATACAGAACGATAGTAAAGAAAAAGAAAACTTTTTGTTCCGGCAACACCCCGAAAACTGTCGGAATGAAAAACGTTAAGGTGAAATTTAGGTTTTGCTTTCCTCTTACTAATGCATTTTATATATAAATCCGCGGCTGTAATCAAAGATGTGGGAAGAGTAAGAAAGACAGAGCGAGGGGGAGAGAGAGAGAGAGAGAGAGAGAGAGAGAGAGAGAGACAGAGACAGATACAGAGAGACAGAGACAGAGACAGAGACAGAGACAAAGACATACAAACAAAGTTGATTTGACCTTAATAGCTGTTTGTCTCCCAGTCTGGATGGCACAGGATAAAAAAATGTAATTGACAATTATGTCAATTATTTCAACGCCAAATTAATGTCCATGGATGCCAAATTTGCAACAATGAACCATTAAGTAATTTATCTTATCTACTGTAGCTATCCATGTTTCCCAATACTCTGCAATGTTTGAACACGTACCAGTTCAGTGGGTACATGCTGCAAAGTGGAAACACTAATTAATGGAGACGAGAGACATGCCAAGATTCATGTTTTGAAGATACATGTATAATATATCTCGTGGTAAAGTTACATAATGCAAGTTTGGAGAATCAGGGTTTATGTTGACAAGGATATTATTTTGCGAATTTGTTAGAAATGAAAAAGGGAACAAAGGTTGACAGTGAAACTGTATACAATTGTTGCAAAAGTGATATGCAGCATAATGGGGTATCCAAAATAATTGGTGTTCTTGGGACATGTAAATAATATAATTGATGCATTAAGACCAAAGAACATAACAGACAAAATAATACTGTTATATACAAAAAGTAAACTGTGAAACGACAAAGGAAGGTTTTTAGAGTTATGCTTAAACCACAAAAACTAAAGAACAATTTAGTTTACCGATTTATTTTAAGAGGTAAAGTGTTACGATTTTCCTCCTAAAATTAAAACATTGCTGCTTTTTTTTTCTTTTCTAGGAAGACGCTAGACTTTCCGAGAAAGACGCACTGGTGTATTTATTTCATAAACCTCTTTTCCATTTCTCCTGTTTGGAAAGATAGGTTTCCAATTTTTTTTTCGAGTAAAGATCAGATTGCTCAGCCCAGCCGTCATGTAGACCATCATAAAGTGTCAATGCTAGCACATCTTTGTTGATCTATCCCGTCCATGCAGTTGAACTTTTTACACAAAGTAGTTCCAACCCAAACGTTTGTTATTTCTCTATCTATACCTTTCTTTCCCCCTTTATTTCAAAGTTAAAACCAAACTGTGTAAATCGTGTCGCTATTGTCTTCTCTTTTTTTCCACTAACCTAGCGATGGTACTGCGGTTTTTTCCCATGTCAAAGTAGATTATCCTAGAATAAACTTTGTATTTAAATTTTAGTTACTCTAAAAAATAACCTAATGGTACACGCTTGCTTGTAAAAAGAGTTTAAAATGGTGCGGTGTCAAAATGCATAATCATAATTCATATATATCCAGGTTCTATAGAATCCGCAGTTTATCTAAGCGTAGCTCTCATTAAAAAGCATCGCTACAAGTACTTCAATTATGCTTGACTTAAATGTCATAAATGTCTCTCACTACAATGATAAGGTTGCTTCAACAAGGTTAGGTATATTTCTATCATATTATGTACGTGTGCATTAATTCCGGAACCCAATGATTTTTATATTTTCTATGTTTCGCTAGCTCTATAAGTGTTTTCCATAGCAAGCGTTCTAATAAAGAATTCTGGTTTTTTTCCGAGAATTTTCAGATATAAATATAGACGCTTTCTGTTTTCAGTGTTCAGAACAAGTACCAAGAGAATGATGGTTACGCGCTCAAGGAGAAAAAAAATTATAGAAGACGAGTTACAAAGTGCACACACACAAAAAAAAACCCAACAAAAGAACTGAAGACAGAACAAATCAGCTAGAAAAACATTGACATGCCCAGCATAAGCATAGTTGTCCACTTGCTAAATAAGGTGTCTTGTTCACTGAAAATAGGCCTAAAACAAAGTTTGAAACAAAATAGGAAATACGCAGATACAATCAAACCTTTATGAACGTTGCCAGGCATTTCAATAAAATGCATCTCAAAAGATGTCGAGAATAATAGGCTCGTTTTATAATGATACATGTATCAAGTCAAGACAACTTTCCTTTATGGGTCAAAAGAGTTTGTTTTACCTTATCGTATGAGTATCAGATAAAAAAATAGTTTAGAAGCACATTAAAAAAATCGGGAAAAAGATAGAGAAACTGAGGTGAAATAACTTGCGTGATACTTACATTTGCGTCAAACATAGGTCCAGAGAGAGACGGTAGAGGGGGGGGGGGGNGAGAGAGAGAGAGAGAGAGAGAGAGAGAGATTGAGAGAGCGAATCTCTAAAATAAGCTTGTTATTCCCTGGTTGGTCTTGACGGCATCCCTAGATAGACTGAAGGCTCTGATGTCTGAGAGAGCTGAGGCTAGAAGTAGAATAATGGAGAGGTCAGATGCTTGTACCACCAGAGGCAGGCGTTAAGGTTTAGTAACACCCAGGCTTCCCCAGACACTGACATGTCCGTCACGCACTGAACGCGAAGCTCCAGTTTGTAAAATTGATTTGGCATCGGTACTGCTTGGAGAGATGGACAGAAACAGGCAGAGAACATAAATCGAACAGGATTAAATGGAAGATAATTATGGAAAGCATCGAAGTAGCCAAAAACAACAAGTACCAAAGTAAGGAAGGAGACAAAAATTATGAAAATCAGAGAGGAAGTAGACGGACAGGAAGGATGATGGAGAAGGTGTGAGGGAGGGAGAGAGAGTGAGAGAGAAATGGAGAGAGAGAGAGAGAGACAGAATTGTATTAAACTAATTACATCTTTGTGTATCTTGATGGACACTTCTTCAAATAAATTGTGCTTAAATGAGACATGTGAGTCCCACGGTTCAGAGTTGTTATGTCTTTGGCCAGTTTTATGCTTTTTATATAAAGACATATAACTCTTCCAGAGTTTGTCTCGTTGGCTCAAAGTGTTTGTTTTTCTTCTCAAGTTCCCTTCTGTCGTGTTGGCTTTAACGCGAATGTTTGCAAACAAAGTATATATATTAGACATACCTAACACTAAAATCGCCATTGTTTTGATGTTCCATTATCGCTCCACATAAGCATGCTTAGCGCAAGCTTAGGGGACGTAAAACTTTTTTCCGTTATCAATAAACTGCAATAAACACCTATGTTTTTCATGCTGATCTTAATGCGAAGTCTTTTAACTATACATGTATAGTCGAAATAATCCTACTTGGCAGTATTGAAAGTGTTGTTGAAAATTTTTAACCATCTATCATCATGAAACATATAAGTCTCATAATTAGTACATCTGTGTTGATTATCAACTTACTAGGATTTCCCAATTTTTTCCTTGTGCAAACACTTTAGAATGAGAGAAAATATAACTCGCTCTTATAATGATTACGAGTATAACTCGGATAAGAATAATAAGTAATAACATCAACGCAAATCTTCCGCCTCATTATTTCACTAATAATATACTGTACTGTAAGAGGAAAGCAATTTTCTCTGACGCAGGCTCTTCTCTAATCTTGAGGACATACGACATTAATAACCCTACCACCACCACCACCTCCACCGCCCTTTCTAGACCCGGGCTATATATTTTGTCGCAGCTCTTCTCCATCTTGTCGACTGTGTGTCTCTGTCTGCTTAGTGTTGAAGTGGGTGAGAAAACACATAGCCTGTGATATCATTTAAAGACTTCTTTTTTCAGATTTATATTCTTAATTCAACAGTTTCTTTCTTCTCTTTTTGCATCCATCGATCCACGTCTTCACTTATAAATACCTTGGCTCGCCCTCTCTATCCCTCTCCACTCTCATTCCCTTGTTCTTTTTCTATATACTGTGAATGTCTTGTTCTATCACGCATTCTATCTCTATTGCTCTTTTCCATGCAACACTTTTATCCTTTTTACACCTATGCACTTTCATTTTCTTTACTTCTCTCTTTCTTTCTCTCTTCCCCCTTGCTCTGTTTTTTCACTATCCCTCCTATCTCTCTTGTCCATATCAACCTCTCTCCTTCTTGCTTTAAACTGCTCTCTCTCTCTCTCTCTCTCTCTCTCTCTCTGTGTCACTCACTCACTCCTAAAAACTTCCCTCTCCTACGCTTACACTATCCCCGGCCTGTCTCACGTTCTTTCCTCCACACTGCTCACCCCGCGTCCCCTCCAGTGCATGACGTTGCATACATCTCTCTTCTAGGGCCCTCATTCTTTGTGGCCTAGACACATCAAACAGAGCAAGATTAGCCAGATATGAAAACCGAACAATACCATCTGCTGTACTAATGCGAGGAACGGAAATGAAAACCCAAACCACCCTGGATTTGGATTGTAGATGGAACATTTATGTCATGTCATGCATCACTAAAGGTTCATCAATTTAGAAATTTTGGCAGATGACGCTAGTAAATATACGCACATTCAGTCTAACCATCTATAATAGATAGATCGGTTGTTTCGAAGCGGCATGCGACCTGGTTTCAAATTAGATCTAGTTGTTGGTTTTTTTACTTAGATGAAACCAAATAATTGATGCCACAATCTGTTCGCCGCTCTGTGTACTTTTATTGAAGGCTGAACGGATGGATGAATCGCTGATTTGGAAGGGGTGGAAAGAAAGAAAGAGAGAGAGAGAGAGAGAGAGAGAGAGAGAGAGAGAAAGAGAAGAAGGAGAGGAAGAAGATTGGTTGGTTGTTTGAATTTTTAACGTCCCAGTCAACTTCTAGCTTATATCAGAGACGGCGCTTGGGATAATTAAAAGCGTGCTGCCACACTGTGATACAAGGAGCGCTTGCGTACACCACACCCAGTCACATTATCCTGACACCGGGCCCACCAGACTTAACACTAAATCCATAATGCCAGACACCAGGCGGATCAGCTACTTATACCAATTTTAAAGTCATTGGTTTGGCCCGGCCGGGGATCGAACCCGTACCTCCCGATCCCTGAGCCAGTGTCTTACCGCTAGGCCACAGAGCCGGTCAGAGGAAGAAGCAGAAGAAGAAGAAGAAGAAGAAGAAGAGGAGGAGGAGGAGAACTATTCTTCACGTTAAAAAAAGAAACCAGTTGCGTTAAACACCAATATTATACGCTCAGCTCAGAGGATATCTTATTTTGATACGCTTTGTCATGCTGTATCCTACCCAGTCCAAGTAATAATATGCTCCGCGGTTGACGGCTACAGCCCTGCCCGGACCTGGGTCTACAGTTCATTACACCGACAGATGAAAACGCGCATCTGAGCGAAAACAATAATTATAATTGTATGCGAGATGTGCTGTTCGCTGTATAATATAAAAGACGAGTAGTCGGTCTGTATAAACTTACCGTCTAACTGTCTAGATGAGAGAACTAGCTCTCTGTGGTGTCTTATTATTACCAGCTGAGGAGGATAGGGTGGACTAAACACTGCAGTATTCAGGGACACAATGGCCCTCGCTACTTGCTTATTAGTGTGTTATTGTTTCTTGTCTTGCGTCAGTTTTATATATCTGACGACATCTAATGGGCGGTCTTGTCACGAGAAATACATTGTGTGTATGAGGGTACAGTGTTGTATAATTATGTAGGTATTGTATAATTGTGTATTGAGTATTGACAAGGCCAGCCATCTCTCCCCTCAAGCCAATCTTAGTCGCCATCTGTTGGTTGAGAGCCTGGTAATTGCTCGCTTTATCTCCCTGGACTCGTTCAAGTTATTACTGCTGGCGAGAGCAGAGCACAGAAAGAGGTGGTGGGGATAGGGGTGGGGTGATGGAGGCATAGATACAGCACGAAGATTATACATATAATGTGGTCGGAACAATACATCGATTTTAAAATTACCTTTTCTGTTAATCTGCAGCGGCGGCAGATCTAAACGACAGACAAGTGTGATGGATGGCGGGTACGATGTTTTATTGATAGAGAGAAGAGAGTCGCAGGGAGAGGGAGAGAGAGAGAGACAGAGAGAGAAGATCGCAATGGAGAGCTACAAAGAGAAGCTGAAAATGTAAAAAAAAGATAGATAGATGATGAGAAAGAGAGAGATTTAAATACTCTTACATTAAGATTTNCGCGATGGAGAGCTACAAAGAGAAGCTGAAAATGTAAAAAAAAAAAAGATATATAGATGATGAGAAAGAGAGAGATTTAAATACTCTTACATTAAGATTTGTGTATGTCGGCTATATCACACCTATAGCATAAATAAGAGATCGCGGCGAGTCTAGACTATAACACTCCAGTTCTGTTATCTGTGCAAGCATCCTTATAGAGTTCTCGCGCTTTCAAAAAGCTCCCATTAAAAAAAGAATTTCCTTTTTAAATTTTTTTTCGAAACACGCAAAAGTTGTGCAATATAAATATAATGTGTGGTTTGGTTAGAACTTTTGCTCTACATTAGTATTTAGTATTAGATCGGGTATGCCGTGCCGCAATGTATTTCCCGTTATCATACTGCGTAGCCCATTACTGCGTTTGTCTTTTTTTTTCTAATTCTTTACTTTGACCTAAAAATTGAGGATGAGGAAACAAATCAATCCACCTACATTGCCAGGAAGGTTTTAAATTGCGCTGATACGCTCACATGGATTTATCCCAACATGACATAATTAATTATTGTGCCTCCTGATTTCAAAGGGTATAATTAACTATTTGGCCTCTAAAACTGATAGGGGAGCAGCTGAAACTCTGAAAATTTTCACACTTGTACTTGTAGCCAGGCCGGGTACTTCTTTAGCAACCGACTTGGTGGAGGAAAATTTCAAAGGGACATAATCAGGATTTGAACCCTGGACCTTTCAGCCCAAGAGACAATGAAATTAACATCTGGTCATAATTCTCAAAACTAGCTATACCAAAGTCAAACAATACACCACGGCGCTGTTTTTCGGCTTTGCGTGACCATCGTCCATCCCAAAACAAAACAAAACCTGCCATGCCAATATGGCATGCTCACGGGTGTGGAGTGCTATTTCGCTTAATGGGCCAAACCCTGGAAATGAGATGTCCAATTCAATTCAAGTTTATTCAGTCAACTGTGGTGTTACGAGTTTTCTGTTGATCCATATTATCTTTTTGATAATTTGATTAAAGAACCAAGTTTCACAAAAATCATCACCATCGGTTACAGGTTGGCCTATAGAAAATTCCGCGTACAAGTTGGAACTATTCGTATTTACTGCAATATTAAAAGAACATACGTTGTATTATAGTTTTTATACATGCATATATATATGCATTCGGCAGTTAAACCTGTGTTGCGGTGACCTAGGCCCGCTTACAATGTGTTTATTTTTTTCCCAGCTGAATGCTGGTAGTCCCTGAGCCATTATAATGTACTATCAGCAGTACAATATAGTAGTGAGTGTCTCAGTTGTACACGCAAAGTCGTGGGAAGAAGACAGAAGTTTATCATTCATCCACTCGCAGTCCAAGTTAGACGATTTTTTGTCTTTATCTAGTGCAGTTGTAGATTTTTTCCAAGGAACAAATGACGCGATTGCTGATAAAGAAAAGTAAGGTATATACAATAATGTGCTGACAAGTTTTGTGGTCAGGCTTTGTGATACATGCATGAATGGGGAAATGCCCTGAATTTTATATGAATGCAAGCGTGGGGCGGAGAAGGAAAGCGAGAGATTATGAAACTGAGGAGAGAGGCAGACAGACAGAGAAAGAGAGAGAGAGAGAGAGAGAGAGAGAGAGAGAGAGAGAGAGAGAGAGAGAGAGAAAGAGACAGACAAATGTTGGATTCTTGTTCTTACAACTTCTAGCATCATTTTACATCAATGAAATTTCCATAGAGTATAAAAAGTGATGGCGTCACTATTAGTTCTGAACTTCAATCAATGCTACAAGTCAATGAGTAACACTCTGCTCTGGACGATATACATGCCTCTCTCTCTGTACTCACTGGGAGCATTCTTTCACTGACTGTCCTACACGTAAGAGATGCTTTCTGAACAGCTTCTTATCTTATCCCTTACCTCAGTTTTTAACCTTCGATGGTATCCGAATTGTGAAAAAAATGGCATCGATGCCCGCTTTTCTTGATGCTCGAATTTCTGGTTTATCGAATTCCCGTGATAAGGCTCGTCGGCAAGCCGCAAGAG
>BMAT01011862.1:335465-349287 GCA_019649035.1 Elysia marginata | reverse complement strand
GTAGTAGCAACTGCGGCACAGCATCATCAATACAAACACCAAGAGCGATAGCGGTAGAAATAGTTGTCCCTGTTGCAGCAAAAGAGTGTCACTTGTGGTAAAGGTTATTGTCGCTGTTGAAGATGATGCTGTAAAACAGCAGCATCGATGTTGATCTCACAAGCGGTAGCTTTATAGGCATGCATAGCTTACAAAAGTCGTAGTTGGGGCACTTTTTATTTGAAGTTATATATGATATTGTTGTTCAAAATAACTTTATTGAAAGTTATTAAAATGTTTTAAAATCAAATGCTTTACACTATAATACATCTGGAAATTTTGACACAATATTAACCAAACACAGATATTTTTTTTTGTTCTGGAGTTGTGTAGTCTAGATCAAGGTTTAAGTCTCTAATCCTCATTCCGGCAAAATACATTAAACAAAAAGAAAAAGAAGAAACCTTTCTATTGACAAATCACTTCTTTTAATGTGTAAATTTATTTAAAAAACACACCCGGAATTTATAGCGTAATTTTTTCATCTTAAGTTGTGTTTCGACGACAGAAGAAAGTTCCAACTGACATCATTGCTCTTTTATAGAAGTAAGGCTTAAACTTTCAAAGCTTATCGACCGGTCTTTTGCCAACATCGAAGCAAACACACATGTGGTGTGTAGCATCTGGTTGTGTTGGAGTGGTCTACTGGAACAGCCAACGGTGCAACAATAGTTAATCATTTTGCTTTTGTTTTTGTTTGTAACACTGCTTCATTTGTCTACTGGCTGTATAGGCCTTAGAGCCTGGCAGGGGGAAGCTGATGAAACTGACTCCTCAGCAATGGCTGCCGGGAGTGGTAAAAACCCTCTTGGAACTTGGGGGACATTTAGGTGTAGCGAATCGCAAACCTCCCCATGACAAGCATTGCTAAGAACCAATAGACACAAAAATAACTCTCAGAAGTTTACAGTTTTTGAAAACCCCTTCATATATATATATTTAACAGTCATAGCAGAAAAAAAATATGAAAACCCTTATCGGATGTAAGAACTCCCTTGCTTTGGTAAGTAGCTTAAGGTCTCCAAAGCCTCTTTTTTAGTTCGTAGGATGTATACAGTAACGAGACAAGAGCTTTTTCAAGCCATTAATGTTTGAAACATTTATATCGGAGTGAAGAACCCACTCTATGTTTATGACGGAAAGAGCCACCTGATTGGATTTGACACAAACGCAAGACATTCTCTTTCCTGTACGATTGAATGAAATTAGAGTCGCAGAAAATTTTTTGTTCCTTTAAACATATTAATTTTCCAATACCGTGGGCCTACTAATTTCTTTAACATTTTCCAATATCTAATGTTCACTATTACATAGTTTTACATAGTTTTATGTGTTCATTAGTCATAATATCTTTTACCATTGCTTTTCTTTTAATATTGGTCATTGCGTCCTTTCATATGTTACTGATCAATACTTCTATTTCCTTAATTTCTGAAGAAGGCATAAAGCTGATAGTTGACGTGTTTCGTTTGTACCGATGGCTGTATTAACCTTTCACTTATTATTGATCATTTCGTTATGATAGGGAATGACGGCAAGAATATCTTTCTGCCAAGTAGGCCTACAGTTATACTACAAATTTTATGAAAAAAGCACATCCTTCCAAAATAAACTAAAAGAATGGAAAAAATGCAAAAAACATCACCAAAACTTAATAAAGCGAAACAAACGCTCACACCCCCCAACAAAAAAAAAAACAACAACAACAAAAACAAACACCCCTCCAAAAAACCTACCGACCCCCCAAAAAAAACAACAACAATAACAAAAGAAAGAACAGTAACAAACAGACAAAAAAGAGCAAAAACTGCCAAAATAAAACCAAACACCCCTTCCCCCTAAAAAAAGAAGCGACAAACAATAAAAAAAAAGAAAACAAACAGAACAAACAACACTCCCTCTGCAATTATCATCAATAAATTATTATCGATATCGTACGTAGTAACAAACGTAACTTTAGAGTTATGGCCCTTTATATAATCAAGCAGCAGACTTTAGCAATCAGGATCACTGCTAGCAGTTAATAATCCTAGGTCTAGTTCAATCTAGTTGTCATTTGTCATTCACCGATGGATGAGCCATGCTTGCCTAAGGCGTAGATTAGCCGTTAAGATCTTTCTCTTTGATTTGATCCAATTCATATCTTGAATATAGTCATAATTTAAACGTATTGTCAAACTTAATTTGTAGAATTTTGATTAGGCATTATGGCAGCTTTAGCCTGCAGGCTTGGTGTAAGGTCTGGATGCAGATCATCAAAAGTGTTCTCACAACTTTCTAAGCTAAAACTAAAAGGCAAAAATATCGTGGATATTCCGAGAGTTTTCTCTCGAGCAAGTTCATACTACCCTATAGACGATTCCCTGTACAACCTAACTGACGAGCAAAAACAGGTAGGCCTAGAATCTAGATCTCGATCTAGATCTAGATTACATCTAATAGAATCTACATTGTAATGTCTTTGAAGAACAGCTGAAGAGACTTTCTAAAAATATATGCTGTGTGTCTAGATTCTAATTTCTGTGAGGCAGAATAAAGTATTTTGAGGGATAGATAAGCAAATAAGACTTTTTACAAGGCTTTTCATTTTTATTCCTAGATCCATTCAAACCACCCCATCGTTGACATCACATTAAGTGATTAACTTTTTAAGTTGTGCACCCATATTGATTATTTATGGTAATTGGTATTGATTTTGAAATATAATAGACAAGGGAATAGATCTAGTGTGAACTGAAATATGTGATATGTGGCAGTACGATTTCCAAAGAATCAAAACAACAGACTTGTTTCTCTAGTCCCATCAAGAACATCTCAACCAATTATTCTGGCAGCATAAATGATTTTACGTTTTAGTACTTAAGTTTGTTCAGTGACAGTGGAGGCTCACACTTGGTATTGAAAAATTTAAATTGTCCTCATTATTTTGTTATAATGCAATTTGTAGTGTCAATTTTAAAACTGTTTAGCAATTGTTAAATGAATCTGGGAGTGTGACATGACACCAGAATAGTGAGCCCTACATAATTTCATGGTGATAGATCAATCTAGATTATTAGTAGATATAACACTTTTTTTTCTCTCTTTTATTTAACCTTTGTAATGTTTGGATACTTTATTTAATGTCAGGATACTTTTATTGCTCAAAGTTAATTTAATATGCCATGCATGTGAGATAACATTTCAGAGAGAGATAACATTTCATTTTTTTTATTTCATGTATTATGTATTGGTTACCTAGAGTGTACTTTAGTTTTACGTTGAACAATCTTGCAATGTTCATAATGTTTGAATCTGTCAGCCTGACTTCAGGAACGTAACTTATTTTTAATATGTGTATTCTTGTAACTTTGTATTGAGATTGACTGAATAAACTTGAATTGAATTGAAAGAAGACACAGAGAGAGAGAGAGAGAGAGAGAGAGAGAGAGAGAGAGAGAGAGAGAGAGACACACACAGACAGACAGACAGACAGACAGAGAGAATGAGTAGTGTGAGACTGAAAGGCACACATATATTCATCATATTTGTAAGTTTGTGATGCCTCCTTCTCTTTCTACATCTTTTGTTGGTCCTGCACTTCCATACTTCCTCATATTTTTACCTTCAGGATTCCAGATCATTTGATGCTCAGCTTTGTTGAGCTGTCGCACTTCTTGTCTTGGTTCTTGGCTTGCATTTCTTCTCAGCTCTATGGTTTTGAAGCCGGCTTTTGGTTTTCTCACACCATATCTGATAGAGGAGTAAAGACAAAATATTTAGGCATCCTATCTTAGATCTGTTGATTTTTTTCCCTCTGTTTATTAATGCAAATCCTCTACTGCATGATGTTCATAGATGGTTCCATTTCCGAATCAATATTTTGTGTAAAAAATCTCGCAGTCCTTCATCCAAGCTCAAGATGATCTGTTACTTCAAGTGAGTTGCTTCGACGCACGACAAAAATTGAGTCACTAGTAATGGCTGTGTTATTGGTAAAGCAGGCTCGATGGTGACCATTTTCATGATGAGGACATTTTTAGTCCTTTTTCAACCTATTATTGACGTGGTGTCTGGGCTTTGCTGGCGGTCACTTGTAACCACTGTCATCAGGATGTCGGTTGCAGGCATCAAGGCAGGGGAATCCCTTAAATTTCCAAGGCGCTGAGTGAGGTTACTACTAGGATTAAGTGAATCTCAATAAATTAATTCTTTTTCTGCTCTATGTTGGAGTGTTTTATTTGTCTTTTGTATCAAATAACATAAGAAAAGTGTCAGGATTACGGTTTTGAAATAAATTTTTAGATATATGAGTTTTTTGCGTCATAATTTACAGCTGCGACGTGATTCGCCAGCAACCACAGCAAAAACATACTCTATCTCTGCTTGATATTCTGAACACCTGATGTGGCTGGCGGCCAGGACACGAAAACTCCCCCTTTTTCATAGGAATTTTGTATCGACAGTGCAGTTTGGATGCTGGCGTGCGTCCTGGTGGCTGTTTAGTCTAGACTTTATAAACATTTTCAGTAGTATTTCATTTGGAATAGATAAGTGAAAATAACAAATAATGATTTCTAATCAAGTTGTTTCCTAAAGTTACAATTTGATTTGAAAATTTTATATCATATATTATATGTGGTTTGGTTTTTGTGTATTAGAGACTAATATCATTGCATGCTTATTTGAAAAAGCCAACAAGTGTTTCTAACTTATTTTCATGATCCTCTGTCATGTTATGTAAGAGGGAAAACTTATAAGCCAAGAGATCAGAATTTTTCCCTGTAGTTGACTTCTCGTACTAGGTTCTCAGTAATCTCAAGCATACTGAAATTGACTAGCTAGTCCTCTGACTGGTTTTCAGCTGACATGTAAGCAGGAATGATATATGATCTGGTAGGAAGTAACTGTGTCCCTGGGGGCTTGGCAGTCAAAGTAATGGCTTTTTGATGTAACTTTCAATTTTTACAGATGTTCACTCATAATCGGGATAATCACATTGGTATCGAAAACCAAAGTTATAGATAGAATTAGAAAGCAAAGAAGAAAATATTTGACACAATAGAATTTTTTTCAAAAGGATTCTTATGCCTGGAAACTTTAAATATATTCGATGCCGAATATTTTAATAAGTTAAAATGAAAACATTTTGTGGGTTATAAAAAAAAACTCAAGTAATTTGTACAGTGGTCACTGCCTAGCATAATATTTTAGATGACAAGAACCCTGAGTTATAAGGTCAAGCAAGAATTGAAAGATCCTTATCTTTTTGTATGACATATTTTGTGTCAAGAGTAACATTTGAAGTGGAGTATGGGGCTAGTGGAGTCAAAAGAAGTGAATTGGTTAAGGGATTTTTTGGATTTGTTAGGTTTTTTATACAGTTTGTAAATAGTTTTTCCTTCAATTTTAAAGCAAAGGGAGTAAGCTGTATTTAAACATTTATTTAAATGGGCATGTATTCTGTTTGAAAATTCAGTTTTGATGTTCCAGGCATATTACCATTTGAAAACTTGCATTTAGAAATATTCAGTTCTCAGTTATATTTGAAAAGCTGGGTTTGGAAGGAAAAAGAGAAAAAAGTAAAACTTTGCTTTTCAGGAAGCATAAACTGTAGAGTTCAAGTTATTAGTGCACTATACAAAGCTGGAACTGGGAGTTTCATTTATTTTGGTGCAAAGCACTTGTAGAATCCTCTTAAATTTAGAAGATTCTCTATAATTTCTCTGTTTTTTTTTCTCTTCACATAGAGAGGCATGGTCACTTATATAAAGAGCTTTTATAAATATTTAATAACATGGCCTCTTATTTCTTAGTCTTGACCACCGAACTTTTCAATGTATAAATATGTGTTTTGAGCCCTGGCCTACATGTCTGGTTTTTGATCAAAACTTGAGTCCATCATTTGCATCAAATGGGTAAAGGGAGTTCTCCAGTCGCTGTCATGTAACAAATTTTGAAGGTTAAATTATGCAGAGGTTAGTGTTGATTCTGATGCCTCTTTGTAGAATCACCATGAGAAATTTCATAGATGGCATTATCTTTTTTCTTCTGCTGATTTTATTGGGTGTTATTGTTGCTCAAGGAATTGATAAGAAAAAGTCATTAAGAAAATTTTATATGTACTATGAATACTGTACAGTAAAGACAAGAAATATCCATTGCGCAAATCCCTAAAAAACTTCTTGAAAACAAGGTTGTGGAAAATACGATTAAGTAAAATCCTAATAATTTGATCACACTCTCTATTTGAACAGCTTCGAGAAAGTGTTTTCCAGTTTTCACAGAAGGAATTAGCACCCAAAGCAGCAGAGATAGACAAGACAAATGATTTTAAGGACATGAAGGCAAGTGTTATAATCATTTTAATTCTTTTAATCAAAGGATGTTAGAGTTTTTACTCTCATAAAATGCAATGTAATCATTCAAACTTTCATCATGTGAATAAATTAAGCTTTATATAAATGTCTCATAGATTTGTAGTTAATAACATGTATACAAACTGAAAGACAGTGCACAATGGTTAAAGGCAGATCATATTACCTAAGTTTCAACACATGTCATTAGTGGTGGTATGTGAGAAGCTTTCTTTATGAGTTTGTCACCTGAAACCTGTTACCTGTTGAAGTTGGCTTGATGCTGAAGTGCATGATTTTAAAAATTGATGTATCATGTATTTAACAATAGCACTTTATGACTTTTAGTCTAAGTGTAGCCTTTGTCATCACTTAAATCTCTTTAAAAAACTGTGGATCTCTCATCCAACAACCTTGTACTCAATGAACCTTTGCATTCAACAAACTGAAAGAAAGTCCTGTTTTTCTCTTTTTTTAATTTTAAAATCTTTAAAATTTCATAGAATAACCCACCTCATTTTCAATGAACAAGAAGTGAAACTGAAACAAAGGTGGTTATTCTCTTAGCTTATTATCTCTTTATCAGCAATTTAGCTACCATAGAGGGAGAAAGAGGTTACAATACATCAGAAAAAAAAGCTAATTTTGCAAAGTTTGCGAATTTGTTCTTTACATGTACAAGGTTGATATTTTTTACATTTTGTAGGTTTGCGCTACTTTAAAGAGACCTTGCTTTCAACAAATATTGGCTTCAACAAACTTTGTAAATTTTTCTGAAGTCCACTGTATTCATGATGCAACTTCAGTTTAATTCTAATCCTTTACATCTAGACTTATGATTTCTACCTCTTATGTTTCTATTTCAGGAGTTTTGGCTCAAATGTGGAGAGATGGGTCTACATGGTGCCACAGCTCCAAGTATGATAAAATTTCATCGAATTTTAGCCTGGAAAATGGTTTTATTACATATTCTGAAAAAAAAAAGAATATGCATCAAATTAAAAATTATTGTCAAATTTTTTTTTGCATTATCTACCGTGGCTTCTCAAATCTTTATAGGCAGTTCTATTAAACTTCAAAATTCACCAGGGTTTATGAGACCTTTTTTCTTCAACTTCATGTCATTGCTACAGATTTCAAATTTTATTTCCAATCATTTATCATTATCCATGACAAAAGTTCCATCTCGGCTCAGAGGTTGGATGCCATGGTGTGAAATCTGTCTTTCATTCGTCTTCATGGGTGTAAATATTTCCAATCCTGCTTTTCTGTCTGCATTCCCTTCCTCATCTACCATCCACCTTTCCTTCAACTTAATTCATGACAAAAGTGTTGTCCTCTAGTGTGTCCATAGCATGCCAGCTTCTTCCTTTTTATTTTATTTTTCAAGACTGTGCGTTTCTGCCCAATCCTGTCAAGGATATCTTTGTAAATTTGTTTTGATGTCCTACCATGGTAGTCATGCGAGTCTATGACTACATTTCAAAGGTTTCAAGTTTCCTTTTCATAAGTTTAGTGAGTGTCCATGTTTCATATCAATTTGTCAGTAGGAAGGATGCATAACATTAACATTTTATCAATGATATGTTTGTGTCAGTTGATATCTGTCTGCTTGTAAGAGTTTTGTTAATTCTTAAGCATGGGCTCTTTGCTGGACCAATTATATAACAATATTATGAACACATATAAATTTTCTTCAGAAGTTATGAATACAAATTTTTCAAGATTGATAACACTTTAATGTTCTATAAAGAATCTACATTCTATTTCCTAAGGTGAATATGGAGGCTCTGACATGAGCTACCTGGATCACTGTCTCATCATGGAGGAAATGTCTCGTGCGTCGGCTGCCATAGCCTTGAGTTATGGGGCCCACTCGAATCTGTGTATAAACCAGATTGTCAGGAATGCCACGGAGGAACAAAGAGCAAAATATTTACCTGATGTATGTAAAATACTTTATCTTACTAAAATATTAGGCTATGTTTTAATAATTGTTCTCCCATACAGCACACACAAGGTTTAGTCTGTACAAAACGTGGGGAAAAAAATAAGAAATCTAAAAAAATATCTACCGTAGAATCTATCTCTATTGGAACCACTGAAGATGCTACCATTAGTAAAGTGTGACATTTAGCACAGGCCTTTTCAAAGGGTTTTGGCTTGTGAAGTAAAGAACATTTTTATATAGCATCTAATCCACTAAAATGCTCTAAATGCTTCACATGGATTCCTCGACAAAATGCCCTCTGAACTTATAGAGGAGCTACAAATAAAACACATCAGTATTACTCTAGTACACTGACAAGATCTTTCTCGGCCTATAGTCGGTACTCCTTTAACACATGAGTGATGTGAAGAAATGTGTGTAAATAGCCTTTCTCAAGGACGAAATATCAACCTGCCAAAAGCAGGGCTAAAACCCTAGACATCTTGCTCAGAAAGCTAAGCCTCTACCACTAGACCTTGACGCGGCAGTCATTGACAAGCAACCGAACAATTCCATGGCTAATGTCATTCTGGCACTGTTATCAGAAAATGAAATCAACCATATAAACTTCATAAATACTAAATATTGCTCAGTTTATCAATGACTTGGAAATCAGGAGCGACAAGAAACTGTGTCAAATTGGTCTTTATTTTTGAGTCATCAAATGCTTGGTTCTAATATTATTAAAATTATCTTTGAAAAGATCATGATTGATGTTTGCTTCTCCTATCTCTTTGTACATCTTCCTGTTATCTTACTTTGTTCCGCAACCACTTAAAAGACTATGAGGTAAATCAGATATCTTGAAAAGATCTTGAACATTTTGCCACTGTGAATATCCTTGAGATAAAATCATGTTACCTGCAAGTTTTATTGTGTTATATAAGATCTTATAGCAGAAAGTACTAAAAATGCAATTTTTTTCCTCTAACACACACACACTCACACTCAAAATGAGTGTAGCATATTTCAGTAAACACTGCTATTTTGGTCAGATGGTCAATCATGTTGCAACTATAAAGAGTGAGGTATGCCATTTTGCAAGGGCAGTGAGCATCAATTAGTAAGAAGACATCTGATATAATTCAGCTGATACAGCAAGCTTTTATGTGTCTAACTGAAGTTCCGCACACAACAAAGAACAGGAAAGGAAAAGGAATAGGGCCATTTACTGTATGTATAGGAATCTTGTCAACTTAAAATAAAGTCAAACCCTCAGATTTCATTAAACATAGGCTTAGCAGCGATGAATAGCTCTTCTCTCTACCCTTGAATTCTTTATGTTTTTTTTCTTTTGTAAGACTGGGGATTACCAATTTACCAAGAAATAAGCTTTTACCTGCTACTTAATCCCCTTTTTACTTATTTTTTGCCTGCTTTTAAATCCTTTTTTCTCACCTTGTTTTACCTGCTGTTTAATCCTTTTTTTCTATCTTTTTTACATGCTAATTAATCCTTTTCTTTATCACTTTCTGCTTAACCTTGCCTGCCTTTATTGCAGCTTATAAGTGGGAAGAAAGTGGGAGCACTAGCCATGAGTGAAGCCAATTCTGGGTCAGACGTGGTGTCCATGAGAACAACAGCGCTTAAGAAAGGTCAGAATCTGTGGAAAAAAAAATCTATGTAATGATTAAATCTAAGGGTTGATTCCCTTCTTCCTTTTGCAAAATTACCTCTATTTTAATTTTTTTCTTTTTAATTAGAATTGCGTCATCTGACAGGCAGAAATGACTATGTTTTGAAAAAAATGGATGTGAATTTTTCTTCTTCTCATTTTCAACTTATCATAAGTATGTTAAATTTAACTTTAAGTGTGAATTAACTAATAGGCAGACTAGTGTGATATTCACAGACAAGAAGAAATAATACATGGGCCATCGCAGTGTTGCTATTTTTAGATTTTTTAAGAATATGGACATAGTCACTTCTGGCTCTAAGCTGACAATTTGTTTTAGGTGTATGGGTGCTAGTTTTTTTTAATGTCAGATCAAAAGCCTCAGCCTGCTTTTGTTATTTTCTTGTTGTGGCATAAAGTTGCAAAAATTGAAACTTATAATAACTATGAAAATAAAAACATGCTTAAAACACCAAATGTTAGAAACACATTTTGTCATTACTCATAAGCATTGTCATGAAAGCCTTCATCACCTCAGGTGGTAGATATAAGAACAAGTAGATTGAATGGCAATGCTACAGAAAGGGATAGTGGCATTAAGTAGATGAAGCGTGAGATATAAAAAAATTGTAAAATAATAAACATTTTAATGATCTCTTCATTGTGATTCTTGCAGGGGACCACTATGTTTTAAATGGCACAAAGTTCTGGATCACCAATGGCCCTGATGCAGATGTTCTCGTTGTTTATGCGAAAACGGATCCCAAGAATCCAAAACCTCAGCATGGGATTACAGCATTTCTAATAGAGAAGGTTGGAACTTAAAATTTGCCTTGCCAAAAGATTTTTTCACAGAAGTTTGCATTGACTCTTTCAATAAGCAAGCCTTAAATTATAATGAGGCCAAGTTTCTTTTCAATTGTCAAGCAAATGCTTTATTGTAAAATAATGAAAAGTAATGTTCTGACGTGTTAAATGGCCCTTTCTAATACATATGAACTTGTAAATTTAAAATCTGAGTTTTGGAGCGAGGAAGCTGCATGAAACATGGAAACTCATTATGTCTAACATCAGAAAGAATATTTCAACTATTTCACATGTTTGTTCTGATTGTAGCAGTAACCCCTCCACATGAAAAGAAATGCAAATGAGTACGTCAGCCCCTTTCTCACATACCCTCTCTTAAATTTTTACTGAAATTGAAGTACTCCCATACTTTTGATTTAAATACACTGGTCTTTAATTAGCTTTTGAGTGTGGTCTGAATTAATTTTTTAGCATTTCGCAGTTTGTCTCATTATGAGGCAAATGTCAGAAATAAACAACTTAAAAGTAACTTTATTTTGTCTTTTTCTCTATATTTCTTATATCTGTCCACAAAAGTTTTGATAATTTCATACAATTTTTAATGTTTTTTGAAGCTCAGAAAGATGTGTGATATATAAGTGCATTGAAATGTAAAAATTGTGATGTGTGGTTCATTTGGACTTGTTCGGTTGAGAGACGTTTCTTCTCAATCAAGATAAGAAAATGGTTCTAAATAAAGGTTAAAATGTTAAAAGTACACGTATGTGCAATAACCCTTTTCCCATCTACTCGTGGTAAAGGTCTAAAACTGATGTCTTTATTTGATTTTAACGTTTACATTAAACTCAATTTTATTTATTTTTTTCTTTTTAAACTCTTTTTGTTCGTTATGTGTGCGTTTGTTTTAATGTAAAATTATATTAAGAATTTTTTTCTATTAACAATTATGTAAGTTTAAATGTAAAAGAAGTTTGTATTTTTTTCCAGCTGTTCTTTACCAAATTCTAACCGAAATTAAATTTAAACAAATTCTGCACAAAGAAGTATCTATTATTCTCAGGGTATGCCTGGCTTTTCAACAAGCCCCAAGCTGGATAAACTTGGAATGCGGGGCTCCAATACATGTGAGCTTGTGTTTGAAGACTGCGTTGTACCAGGTACTGATTTGTTTTGACATTTTTATGTATTTAAGAGCGATTGGTTTTATCAAGCACATCAATAATGCCAAAGCTTAAGGTTCCTTATAACAGAGAACTCATCAGCTGTGAAACTTTTAAAGTTGAAAATGAAAAAAAGGAAAGATTTTATTGAAAAAAAAAAGAGCAAAAAAAATTTTTAAAATAGCATTCAAGCAAAAGATCTCAAATATTTCAAATCTATTAACTCATGAAAGTTGCTATTAGTATTATGTACATTTGCCTAAAGCTTTAATTTGAGGGCATTACCAGTTTTATAATATTTTCACTTGACTAAAATATATATGAGCAAATTGAAATACTTGGAGAAAAAAATTTTTATTGAGTAGGGAACATTTAAAAAAAAGTATGCTCATTGCTTTTTTTTTGCATGTATTTAAGGGAAGTCATGACTGCCATGGACAAGAATAAGAACATAGAAATAATTTTTTTTTGTGAGACTTTAAATTAGAGGCTGGGTCAATAAGCAATGCATGTCCTCTTATCTCAGCAAATTTAATAAACACATAGTCACTTGCATGAAATTAGAACCTGCGTCAGAGTTATGACCATATCATCACTGCGCTAGCAAAATGGCATATTTCATTCTTCACAGTTATATAGTAAATAATCAACCCTTGGACCAAAATGATTAACTTATTTACTAAAGCACATTATTTTCCATTTTTCTTACCTCAGAAAAATTAGCTCAGGATAATTAAATGAAATTTTGCTATTACAAGATGGGCAGTGATCCAAGGAATACAGCAAGATGCGTATTCCAATATGATATAGCTCTGAGATATGCTGTTTTGCTAAGACAGTGAATATTTTCCCCCTCATCGAAAAGATAAACTCCCTTTGCCATTGACCTTGTTCAAGGGCATGCTACATTATTTTGGAAGGGAAACTTCATTAAGCATATAACTTTCACTTCCATATTATTTGTTGAAAGCTTTTTTTATTAAGTCTGAAACGAAGAGGTAGGGGATAGGGTAACGTTTAACATATCCTTGACAGTTAAAATTGTTGGTTGTTTTAAAAAGTTAATGAGTACCAAACCATCAATATTTTTGCCCTTAAAATGGAAACACAGTTTTAAAATTTAGTTCTCTTGGCTTGAACTTTTGACTGTAGGGGATTTTGGATTGGGTCATTTCAACGCTTGTTGAGTTTTGTAAGGTTCAAAATTAAACAATACTTCATCTACAGTTGAAATAATTTATAAAAAAAACTACTTAAAAAGGCATTATTTTCTTGTCACAAAGTTTTTCGCTACATTTTCATGCTTTAACTTTCGACTTTTTAATATCTGGGTACCACCTAGTTAACATGTTCAAGAAAAAAGTTCCATAATCATAGGCTTGTTTTTAAATGCTGATAGAAATACTGCGTAAACCTGCATTGTTGTTAATGCTATTACATGGTGACGATTCTATAGCATGTTGAGCAGCCTCACAAGCCAAGGACAAGAAAATCTTACCTAT
Source organism: Elysia marginata (assembly GCA_019649035.1). NCBI lineage: Eukaryota > Metazoa > Mollusca > Gastropoda > Plakobranchidae > Elysia > Elysia marginata. Next base: position 335,839 of record BMAT01011862.1, on the reverse strand, counting down.
CCATGCAATATTATTACAGTTGTCTCTTTTAAAAGTACTTGCAAATGTATGTACTCATCTCTACTTCAACATCAAGAAATTGAACAAGACTTTGCATGTGATGTTGACACACACTCGTCTAAGATATAGAAAAACCTGCATTTTATCAAACACATACCGAAATTAACTCCAGGCCTTCAGTAAGAAAAAGACTTGAATCACGTTTTGACTCACTCTTGTAATCTTATGCTTTCTTTATGTATGAGGCAACCAGGGTGAATGGGCCACAAGTCGTTCAGACTAGTTTTTAGAGAAAGCCAAACAAAATTTTTTAAAATAAGAAAGCATTTTGCAGAGGTGCCACTTTTCCGGCAATTGCCGGAATTCCGGCAATG
>BMAT01011862.1:298694-312435 GCA_019649035.1 Elysia marginata | reverse complement strand
TATTAAAAAATAAAGTTTTAAAACTTCACCCATGATTTTTCTTTCACCTCAAACTGACTTTTCCACCCTTTTACTCAAAACCCAAAAATACATTATCTTGAAAGTTGTATTTATAGGTGTGCTTCAGGTGAGGAAAGTTATATTTCCAAGGGTTTGTTATTTTTTGTGTGGACGAAGTACATGTATTGGATGAGGAAGTTCAACAAGGTAATAAGTGGGAGAAGCATCTACTTCACAAATAAAAACTGTACACTCGTATTTTCACGGGTTCAGTGCTCTCGTGTGTAATAAATTAAGGAAAGGAAAAGGGCAAAACAAGAGGAAAAAAAACAAAAACAAAAATAAAGAAAAAAGAAGAGCGAAGCGTGCAACACGTTTTCAGTACATTTACAATAAATACAGCAGCTATAATTATAGTATTAATGCCAAACCGTATATTACGCAGTGAAACAAGGTAGTAACACAAACAAATTAATACTTTGTGTAGGTCTAAGGGAAGTAAATCTTCGTCTTTGCAGCCAACAGCTCTAGAAATCTGTCGCGCTTCCGTCGACGCTCTGCATGACCTTGATTGTTGGAGCTGGAAACAAATTGAGACTTAAGCGTTAAATAACTTCAAATTGAAATTAGAACATTAAAAAGCTACTGCCGAATGGACAATTTTCAAATAAAGCTGCAGCTGCAGGTGGAAATAAAAAAGGACATTCCTTCATAACTAATGAGTTCTAGACTGAATAATTATGTTGTCAGTTGGAGTATCAAGAAATAAATTTTTAAATATTTTTTATTATTTCATAAGACGACAGGTATGAAAGGTCCTTGTATGTGATTATCATTACATAGGCAGATAGGTTAAGATGCTACAAAACTTTACGAAAAATTACATCTCGAAAAGCCAAAATTCCAATACATATATATTTATATAAATAACTTTAAAACCATGCCATCAATGCTTTATAATGAAAAAATTACACCCAATTAGCTAAATATAATAAAAAATCTGAGGTAAATTCTTTGTAAGTAAGGGCTTTATTTATTTTTAATTGAATTTAGAAGGCCAGTCATTAATATAAAAATATTATATAAACTGTAATATTCCAGTTATTAAAACACCGCTATGAACCACTTGATCCATTTTGGATTTGAATGTGCAGTTGTGTTGAACAAAACAATGAAAACATGCTGGTTATCACAACCTTTGTTAAGCAATAGAATAAAGTAAAAAACTTTGGGCAAGTCAATAGGTTGAGTGCTTATTGCGTAACAAAGTCTTTGGCTATCAAGATGGCGGACGCCCTCGCAAGTGTAGAGTAGAACTCCGCCATCTTGACACAAATGCTACATTTCGTAATACGCCATCAACCCATACAGTTTTGGCATTTGTTTCCATCGGAGGATTAAAGAAATGCAAGAACAGCAAGGATAAGAACGAAATAATGACGCCAGTGGAGTTTAATTAATCTCTCTCATCCAAACAAGCAGTAACTAGGCCTACCACTAGAACTGGATATATCAGGAGTGTTGTTGTCAGGTGTTTCCGGTGTGTCGTCTCCAACCACCTTCTGCAAGTGCTTGAACACTCGAGAGGGAATATTGCCTCCTGTGTAACGCTTATCTACCATGTCATCGCCGTCCAGGGTTTCTGGTAGGCCGTCGTCGCTGTCATCGTCCTTTTTCTTAGCCTGGCTCCCTCCTTCAGCTGAATTGGTTCAATGATTGTTTGAGGGAAGGGATGGTTGTGGTGGTGGTAATGACGATGTTAGATTGGATTTTTACAAACAACGGTAAAGTTTTAGAGATTAGTGAAAGAGGATTAGATGTCAAGGCAAGTGAAATTGAAATCATTCAATGTCGGTTTTGTTAGATATATGGTTTATGTCATAGAAAAATCAAAGTGAAGACATTGAAATCATCAAATATTTCAATTGGTGGATATAGTAAAGCCTAAATGTGATTGAATTTTAGTGTTCACATGGAGATTGTGCGAAAAAAAGGAACAAATTAGAACTAAAGATTTGGTAATGAAAAAATTCAATAGATCGATGACTGGTGGAAATGACATGTGTGTGGACATCAAGAATATAAAGATATTTAGAGAAAAAGAAAAGAGAGATATGGAAAGAGAGAGAAACAGATACAGAGAGACAGACAGATAAATAGAGAGAGAGAGAGTGTGGATGTGTGGGGGAGATAGATAGGTAGAGAGAGACAGAGAGAGAGAGGGAAACACAGAGATACAGAGAGAGAAAAAAGAGATAGAGAGAGAGAAAAAAGAGATAGATAGATAGATAGATAGATAGAGAGAGAGAGAGAGAGAGAGAGAGAGAGAGAGAGAGAGAGAGAGAGAGAGAGAGAGAGAGAGCACGATGGTGTAAAATTGCACTTAAGCCCAATACAAGAAAAAGGTCTGTAGAAAGAGAAGAATAAGAATGTTTATTTTTTTTTGAATTATTGTAGCTGATGTTATCTTAAATCTAAAACTGACTTTAAAAAAAATTCATTCTAAGATTAACTGCAATCTTATCCACGAAAAAGAAGAAATACATCAATTTTATTCCAGACTTGCAAATCTTAAAATTTTCGAAACTTTGAACTAGGCACGTGATCTTTTTTAAATATTTCGCTTTAAAAACCAACTAGTTTCTGTGTTTTTCAGTAGCAATTAAGACAGCAGTTGTTGCTTATACATAAAGTAACATGCAAAAGCCTTTGCCTTTTCATTTAATATTGAGTAGTGGAAGCATTACACAATATGGACCAGCCAGTCTCGAAGCTTCAACAACCAAATCAGACTCAATGCAAGTCATTAACCCTAAGAAAAGCACATTCAGTGAACAGCGGAGTAAACTAAAGACTGGTATCTTCATTAAACTATCATGAACAGTAAAACACGAACTTTGATTGAACCAGCCAGCCTCCTGTTCTATTTTTAAGAGAAATATAACCATTTGCCGAAAGATACACATTATTTAGTTTCTCTCTTTCAGGACATATCAGTGTATGAAGTAGTCATAAAACAACGAGATCTTTAAAATACAAAGCCCAACATGTTTTAAAGGGTTGTGGCCACAAGTACCGGTATAAACCTAATTCCGCAAAAAGAAAAAGATTACTTTGAAATAGAGAAATTCATATATACCGTCAGAGTGACTGCAAATGCTTACTTTAAACTATCACAAATGAAGAAGCTCATTAAGTTGTGACCAAAACAGACAACGAGTGACACTAAATGAATAAATGTTAAGTTACTTTGGGGGTAAGCAATATCTTTCTCTGAATACCACGAAACAATTATTAAAGTACACTGTTGTGCAGAGAGTGACGTTTAGTACGAAATGTGCTCAAAGTGAGATAAAATCTTAAAACAGCAGTGCCGGCATGCTTCTGTGCTGATACTCCCAAGATGACCGTAAAGTCGCCTCTCCCTACCGCAAACACTTCTCTAATTGTAGCAGCAAGTAGGCTTACAAAATTTTAGAAGGAAAGGCCTTCTGTTTTTTCAGTTTGATTATTTTTGGCCTTGACTAGTGCAAAAATGCAAAAGTGTTCTTTATTCTTTGAAAAACGAACTAGAAAATAAATATAAACTTAGACATTAAAGCTTGTGAACGTCTTAATGAGGAAATTGGGTCTAAGCTGAGTTCTAAGTAGATAGATATAGATAAAGAAGATAATTATATAGATTAGTGCACTTTTTAAATTGAATCTGATTCTAGATGTACGCATTTCCTTTTCGAGACCTGATTTTGAGTTAGAGTAAATTTAGGTTGTTTATTTCATCAACATTGAAGGCAACCTGCTTTACTAGACCTAACCGCTACATGTTGCTGCTTCAATTAGCAGTTTTTTTCCACTACAGCAATTATTACGAACAGATCTTTTGCGGCTCATTCCTCCTATACGAGTTGTGACAATACATGGACCGGAACGTTAATACTCATAGATTAACATTCACAACGATTCAGATAACATGTACTGGACAGTAGTTATTTAGACATCGTGTGGGTCTTAATTCCACATTCCGTTTTCAACTTACAAATATTAGGATCTGGGTCGTATTCCGCCCACGTCTGGAGAACTCGGAAGGAAGGGGAGGGAATATGCTTTCCCTTATACCTTATCGAGGTTTCATCGTAGTTCCCTACTCCGTTCTCAGCATCCTCTGCCAAAAGCCGCGGTATGAGCAAAACGACAGGGATAACAGTGCAAATTCAGCAGGAAAAGTAAAAGCAACGGAGAAAAGTATTGACATGCTTAAAATAGCGTCTTTAAAGAGAATAGAAAAAAAAGACGCAGTAAAGATACACTGCATTTAATCAAGTTATAGGTGAAAAAACAAGCAAAAGTGGGACATTCTCTTCAAAGGTACACCGCATTTAATAAAATTATAGGCAAAATATTCAAGCAAAAAACAAAATAATTATTTTATCTGAAACTAAGAACAGGTGTACGAGTAAAACATTAAATATTAGTTTATCTTCAACGAAAGTAGATACACTAACAAACCAAAGTTTATAAGCTTCTCTATCATGAAAGGGAGCTAAACGTTTTTAGTATCTTGCTTCTAGAATTTATTCTTTTATAAACCTAGGTAAGCTTAACACGAAAGCAAAAGCAATAATATTGGCTTTAGTAAAAATCATTTTAGTTGCTTGCAATGTATGACTAAGTAAAAATTAACTTTCAACATTGATTCAATCTAATCAAAAGATGTTCAAATATTTGGGTAAATGTTGCTAAAACATTACTAAAACATGTTGTGGATCTTCACGAATAAAATTAGTGACAGAAAAAAGCCATACAGTCCTTCAGAAAAAAGGGAAAAAGAAATAAACAAATCACAAACCAAAACACAGCAGCTCAAAATCATATTGTTTACTGTATAGCCAAAGTGAGAGGTGATTTCCATTATTTCAAATTTATATAAAAATGAAACGACACGCAGAGCTAATACGGTGATAGCAAGTTTTAAGGGTATTTGGTACGTCGTGATTGGGTGAATAATTATTTTACTTTTAGAGAAAAGGCACTGCAAGCAGTCGGAAAGGCAGGGCAAAAGCGAAGGCTGATTGTGTCTATAATATATTACAGAAGGCTTTAAATAATTCGAAGCTTGGTAATTCGAATATTTTTTATGTAGAACTATATTCAGACTATAGATATAACTCTTTTCTCATTCGATTATTCTGATTATTCGAAGTAGGGATAATAAGAAGTTAACCTTTTCATTCCCGAGGGGTTCAAAGTATCCGGATTGGGCTGTATAGCCAAATGATAACTCTCGGCCGGTTCCCAATGCCAAGAGAAGATAGAAGAACAAAAACCCACCTGGATTTAACGAACTTTGGTCGTTGTTAGCAGGCACAGGGTCGCTGGTGACGGGCATTTTCTGCAGTCTCCCAAAAGCCTTGGATGGGATGTCAGCCTTTGAGTGCAGGCCAGAGAACCTCATCTCGTCATCATCTGCGTTATGGCGGCGCTCAGGGTCCTTGTTGCGGCGCGACTTTTGCTGCACCTGGGCAGGTTGACTAGGCGTCTCTGATAGTTGTTAGGAAATAAAATAACGTGGACCAAGATTATAGAGAGAAAAACGAAAAACAAACAAATACACAAAAACAAACCCCCAACAACTTAGTCGATTGGTCCTTTTCACATGACGCGTATGTCATACAATGCTAACAATTGGTGACGGACCGGTTAAACGGATGTGATCCGTTTTTTTGCTTTCACAAGGAAGTGCGCCAATGTAAAAAAAACTTTGGCTGTTCATAGAGACATAATATTTTCAAAACCTCTGCTCCAAAATTCGTAGGCTACTTGACGTAGGTATGGCACACGCAGCTTGTGAAAGGACCGTTACTTTTACTCGGCACTTAAGTTATGGAAAATAACCAGACTTAATCAGAGGACTAAGCCAAATTTGGTATCTGGTCAAAAGACGTTTTAACTCTCGTCAACCTGACAGTGACCCACCGCCACCGCTCACCTTCTTCTTGGTCGTCGTTCTCAGTCTCTGTCATCCACTGCAGGACTTTGAAGGACTTGGATTGTTTTTTAGGGTTGTTTCCCATGCTGATATTGATGGGCGATTCGTCAATCTCGGCCCTAGGACCCTCGTTGCGGCTCATGTAGAAGTCTGACTGGACCTGTCCTGCCGGTCTAGGGGGTGGCCTGCTGTGGGTTTATAGAGAATGGTGTGGAGGAAAGGAAAAGATGTGTAGGCGTTAGAGACCAGAGACACACAGATTTAACCAATAGCACCTATAGCGCCCGGATGCGCTTGCAAAAGATCTATTTTACTGGTTCATATAACGCTCGGGCGCGCCCATCTCAAGGGCACTATAAATCTTCTTTTTAGCGTCCTCGAAATGACCTGAATCAGGGCGGGGTCTGTTGTAGCACGAAGTACAACAAAAACCATCATCTCAAGACTAAGAGGTTGAGGGTAAACTATCGTCCCGCTGTTAAGAAAGTATCAATTTTAAGTCTCTAACTTCGGACGATTCAACTGAAGAGAAGGAAAATCCCTTATCATAATAACCATTATTGTACAACAGATACACTTAGATCTACATGTGCGACTGCTGGCTTTTTCTTTTCGGTAAATCACGAGAAAATTATAAATATTACAGGCATAAAGTTTGCCTTAAAGCACATCGATTCCGACGTATTGGCGTTTATCTATTTTTGATAATCCCAACAAAGAGTATAATTATTTTTAGAAAGAAATAATGAAATCTGTGAGACCTAACACACCAGACACGTACAGTCGGTTTCAAATTATTCAAACCTGGATAATTCGAATGGATGTATCTGTTTATATCGTACTCGATTGAGATAACCGATTTCGTTCTTTTTAATAAGTATTGATAATGCGAATTTCGGATAATTCGAAGTTACATTTTGTTCCACGAATTGGACTGTATTGGATACTTACCCTCCTCTTGGAGAATCATCATAATCCCGCTTGACATAGTAATCTGATTGGATCTGGCCGACTGGTTTCTTATATCTGGAATCGTGAGAATGAGGAGTGGGGAGGTGCAGTGGGAGGTCATTCGCAGATGCAATAGTAGCAAAGGATAAATGCCATCAACATTTTCAATTAAAAACGTCAATCTCAGTTGCCAATCCACATAAAATTATGACGAATTAATAGCGTTGTGGCGTCGTGGTCTAAAGTAAACGTTCGGTTATTGCACCGAGAGGTCCGTGGTTCGAGTCTTGCTTTCGGCAGGTGGACGTTTAGCCCTCGAGAAGGGCTTTGTTTTGAGAAACGGTTGGCCTGTGTGGAAATCTATATAAAGTGCCTTCAGCATATAGGCCTATTGGATTAAGCGCTTTACAAATAAGATCTTTACTTACTTTTACAATATGGGTAGAGATCATAGTTTCTAGTAAGTACGGACATAAACTTTTTATCAGAAGACATCCTTTTCTTTTTTATGCTGCCTTGAGTTTCTACTCCATAGTTTTAAAAATTTCCTAGAAAACGACAATAGAACTAGCTGCAAATGGATATCCCAACTACTAGCCAAACTGCAGGCGTTGCATCTAGGTTTTCATTGGATTGAATTAGTAAATTGAACTGGATTGGCAACTTCACGTGAACAGAAAGTCCATTTCTAAAAGTAAATAATCTTCCTATTTAAATTGAAAGTTTTCTTTTGGCACTCATCGCTTACGAAGCTTTTAGTACCACTCTAGATGACCTTATTTAGCGTTGAACTAGAAGACTTTGCAAAGTGGATGTGTAATCGAAACGCAATTACACAATTTAAACTACGTGATTAATCACATTGTGACCTAGTTACAAATTTCGCTCCCAGATTCTCTCCTGATCAAAATCACTAGCATGTTGTTGTTTTTTTCTTTTTGCCTTGTTATTCCTATTTGAAGGCATGGGACGTTACGGAAGTCTTTGGTGAGAATTTCATTCGGCCCACCCTTGGAAACTAAAAAAAAAAACCTTTCTCATGGAGTTTTGCAGGCAAAAACATTCCTCGTCTCTATGTTAACATTAGATTCTATGCGCTACGGGTCCGCTCAGGATTGCGAAGTCCATAGCAGAGGAAATAGCTGCTGTAAAACCCATGCTAACTATGGATGTTATTACGCCAGACGTTATTGTCGTAGGCGTGCAAGGTCTCTACTATGGAAATGGAGACGATCACACGTTTACATGCGCGGGCCCATCAAAAAGTCATACCGTTCTTGCTATACGACATGCTACAGCGTTTATGAGCCAATACTGCGTTTAAATGGCTCTTACACTCCTACAATAGCAATTATGATCCACTTCAACCATTCAAGTACAATTGACATTTTTGTCCCTGAACAATGACAGAAGGCGAAACACGACCTACTTCACGTTCATAGAGACTTCACCAGCTTTTCTAGCAACAGTCGGCTTACATTTGCTTTTGTCTTAATCAACTTACACAGAGGCATTGAAACACAACACAGCAGCACAGCATGTCACATTGACTTAAATTAAGGTTCTGACATATATCGTCCAGGAAAAAATGTTTTACATAATTTTAATGCTACAGCGCTGGAAAAAAGCCGGAGGTCAGTGAAAATCACAAAATTCTTCGAGGATTGCGGGACATCAGGGCTACATAGACATTTATAATGTTGTCTGAATCCAAGTCGCGTTACGTCCAGCCTCTTGAGACCTCATTAAAATGAAAATTATAATGGAAGGACTGCTCTCTCTCTCTCTGCTTCTCTAACTGTCTCTGTCTCTGTCTCTCTTTTTCTGTCTCTCCTTTCGTTTTGATCTTTCTTTTTTGAAACATAGATACGTTATCGTCTTTGGGGGTCAAATCAATTCTAGTGAATTAAAGAAAGCAAAAAAAAAAAATAAAAAAAGGGTACGCAGGCCTAAATCTAAGACCATATCTCCAACAGAGACAAATGTAAATGCACACATAAATAGATTCATCATTGTCATGCTTAACACCAGTTCACTGAGAACGTCACATCATATTAAATTTCTCACCCTCCATAGTGTCTTGGTACTGAGGCTGCTCTCTCACCAGCCGGACCTTGCCTCGGCTTAGGCGCTGTGGGCGGGGCGACTTTCCTGCCAGAGGCAAAAAACAAACCAAAACAATAGTAAGAAGTTTTCTGAAACTATAAGGAAGTTTGTTAATACACTTTTAAAGTCACTCATTTGTGAATGTTAGTGCTCGGTAATAATAAAGGAAGCAAATACACTTAACTCTTGAGGAGCATCGAAATAAGTCCATTATCTAGTGAATACACGGGTGAAAAATAAATTTATGAACAGTAGAATAAAAAAAGGCATTCACACAACTTAAACTTATAGGGACAATGCAGGTTCATGTAGTTACAGAACTAAAAATAGAATAACAAAATTTATTTTTTTTTATTTTAATTTTTTTCTATACGGACCTTTATCGTTCGAATAAGCTCAAGTTGGATGATTGCCATTTTGTTTGAATTTCAAGAAGCATTGTAACCTTTTCTGTCACTAAACTGTGTCTTAGACGGGAAGGAAAAGTTCGTGTATTTCATACACTCCTAAATCTGAATTGTGTGGGAAAAGGCCAAGAATTTTGTTTAGATACACTTAGCCTCGTGCGTCAACCAAACACAAGCATGACAATGACACGTAAGTTGGACTTTGACGCAACATTTTAAATTCATATGGACACAGATAAGATATATCTTGCGAATAAACTCTTACTAGCAAAGACTTTTGTACCAACTTCCCAACTAAACACCGAGGCGTCTGTCTTCGCATTATTACATGCAGGTTTGTTTTAAAAAATAATGTTTTGAAAAACAACAACAAAAACCAACATCTTTGTGACTGATTTACAAAATAAAAATATCGATCAGGTTGCCATTGCAAGTACGTTGAGGACATAAGAGGTCCTTAAAACAAGTTTTTGCTCATTTTTATGACAAAAATTAGCACTTAAATAGTGCAAATTTTAGAGAAGATAATTTTATCGCAGGTTCTGGCAGTCTACAAAAAAATCATAATACACGATGACAAGCATTTATTACTACCAAATTACTAACTTAATACCCAGGTAACTTCACAATGCAAGAATATTGGTTTGAATGAAAAATGATGTTTAAAAGACCCTTCAATCATAGCGTTATACAGAATTATATAGCTTTTCATTGGCAAACGACTACAACTATCAACCAAAACAAACATTTCGCATTGTCATCGATAATGCTAGTTTTTAACACCCCCTCACAATATCCCCATTTTCCATATTCGCATCCACATCTTTACAACGGCTTGGATCTGAATTAAAATGCATTGCGCCCGTTTATTTAGTCTTGGCTAATTTTTTCTATAGCTGTGGCCTTATTGTTCATTAAGGTCTTCGGTCTTAATTCTTACTCTTTTACGACCTGTCATTTTTACAATGAAAATCACAAACTACCTTTACACTAGTAAATCGTTTATAGTATTTTAATGGATCAAGCGCTATATAAAAACTCTCTTTTCTTAAAACTTTTTACACTTATCCTGACAAAAGTATTCTTTGTCTTCTTATCACATTCCAAGAAATCAAACTTAAAGCCTTCACACAGCCATAAACCAGCCAATCAAAGAAACAAAAATTATAAAAAAGCAACAAACAGAGGACACTTAAACACCATCTAGTTACTGACATCACAAGACTTAACGAAACTTGGAGGTTATTGGTCTTTATGGAATTATTATTGACGCCAGTTGGCCAACCAAATCTAGAAAGTTATTTTGGCCTTGTGCAAACTAGGCACTTCGAACGATATGATAACCACTACATATTATTGTTCAAATGTGCAGTTAGTACGTTGGGAAGTTTTTCAGGTTTAAAATGGATAAATAAACTCTAAAACTGGGCTTGAAAGGCGAAAAAACCCAGTCCCCAGTTAAATTTACATGACCCAACTAATCTGGCAAACTATAGAGGCTACATAGCCCCAATAACCATGTCCTAAAACTTTTCAGTCAAGCTTCTTTCCACCTACTTCTTCAACTCGGTCAAGTCGATGCCATAAGAGAAAGGTTTGGGTCCGCCACCTTTCGCAGATTTCATCATGGTGTTGAGCAGTTGGTCGGGCACCCTCTGCCCACTGGACTCATCGTAGGCAGCATTGGCCTGGAAAAAAAAGAATAGTTTGATGTGCAGAACACGTTATTTTGACACCATTTCGGAAGCACAGAAGAACTCCTAATATACCCGCACATAAAGACAAAAATGTTCCTACTTCTTAAACTAGCTCAGCTACATAATTCGAATCGGCTTGGCTCACGACCTAACACTGACCAGATTGAGATCGTAAAACAGGGCCATGTGGTATGGTCAGGAGACACAGTCAAAACATCCTGTTCTCCAATGGGTTAGTACATGTATAAGTACAACTGCCATACAGCAATGCCCTTCAATAAAGTTTCTAACATTCACACATTTGCTTCAAAAGTTTAGCATAGCTCACGGTGCTCATGAGGTAAAAGAAGAGCAAACATACAACTTATCTCTCTGTTGAATAAAAGAGGATACAATGCGAATAATAAATGACACAAAAACCTTTCGCCTTTATTATGGCCTTACTATGGCTTCATCAGTGACAAAATATGAGGCAACAGGGGTGAGTCAAGAACAAGTCCCTCAGACAAGTTTTCAGTTAGTACCCTTTAAAGATAGTAATTTGTTACACAGCACGTACTACTATGTTTGTTGTCTTCAAAATATGTAACAACTGAAGATATAGATAAGACAAAGTCAATGAATTTTTAAACCTTTTCAAAGGCACAGAATAAAGTATTTTAAAAAATCTTGATAGCTCTATGTGTGAAAATTCAGACTTGTGCCTAATTTGCCTTGGTGGCCTCACAATTGTCGCCTCAAACATATGTGTGGTGGTGACGCAATTCAAAACTTTGACATATCAAGCTACCACCATTTTCATACCTTGTATTTCATGTCCTTCAGGAGGTTGAAAAAACTACAGCTTCAGCTTTTCTGTAAACTGAGATATTGGTTTCAAAGAAACAAAGTATAGTTACTTTTACAACGTTTTTTATAGAAAGGCTCTGATTAAAAACTAGTTTGAACGACTATTGCCTGATTTTCCCTGGTCATCTCACATATATACCTGTTTTACTATTTCAGTAACAGTCTAAATGTTCTGTGTTTTTTGTTTGTTACTGGTGGAGCTATCGTAAAGACGAATCGTTTTTTGCCTCCTAGATTCGTATTGTTTTCTCTTTTGTTCAAGAGAGAAATAAGCTATATATTTTCCACTACTTTTGTTACAATTTTATTTCTATATTTTTTGTAACTGGTGGAGCTATGGTCAAGGCGAATCGTTTATATGCTTTTTAGATCCGCATTGTTTTCTCTTTTGTTCAGCATAGAAGTTGTATATCTGCTCTTCCACCACCTTTCTCCCTTTAAGCATCCTGATGGAAGATAAGAGAGACGTTAAAGGGAACAATGAAAACTCTCTCTACTCTTGTGCTAGGGCATGTAAATGAAGCTAGTTTAAAGCAGTTAATCAAAGTTATCAGTAGCACAACATACACACATGTGAGTTGATTTTGTGTTGCTACGCATTTCCCCCCTTTGAAATAATCATGTTTTGAAAGAAAATACACTTTATTCAGAAAACATGGAACAGCTACGTTACGTTGTTAGTAAATTTGCTCGCAGAAAAAACCCTAACCAAAAAAGTAAAATAAGACTTTCAATAAAAAAAAGCAATTATAGATAAAAACTGCAGCGTCATGTACAAGTATTAAAACATGCGGGTTTATTGAAAACAGTCAGGTTCAATCATAAAATCAACTATCAGACAGTGTCCACCACCACAGAAAAATGTTAAGGGAAAGCAAAATAATGTATAGCAACTTCAACAACATCAAAACTTAACGCCGTGGTGGTCTAACCCAGGTTGTTTTGAGCGCAAACTTGCCCTAACACCAGTCAACTGTCGATAAAAAAGCTTACTTTTTAGTTTTATGATCCTCAAATATTTCCACATTGATGGTTCAATTTACGGGTTCTTTTAGACGAGGCTATTGCTCTGTTAATACATTTATTTTTTAAAATTCATCTTCGGCTACAAGCGTTGTTTGTAAATGAAGATAGAAGTGTGTAAAAAACGGCTATTTTCCATTTCCACTTAGACACATCCGAGAGGTTATTACAAAATTTAGACTAGAAATCTACTCATCATAATACTTAGGCTAGATTTGGCAAAATTTTCAAAAGTCATAGTTGAAACAAGCTCCTTAATTTTGAAGACCTATTGGTTTTTAGAGAAATGTTTGAGAAGGTAAGTAAATTTGAAATGACGGCAAATCCCAGAGTAAAAATTAACAGAACTAAGAAGCGATTAACCTTCATAGGCACTTCATCGTAGCCTGGTTTGACAGACTGTTTGAGATTATCTATGTGCATTATTTTTAACGAGGGAGACGTGCGAGTTTTTTTTCGAAACTTTTAATACAGTTTGTACAATGTAAACAGCATTATTTTTCATTCAGATTTTTACTGATTTGCTATTAGTTTTATGTAAGTGTAATCTTAAGTGTATATATTTTTGGACAAGTTAAGTGGTCAAAAGTTTTTGGCTAAAAAAATCTTACTTCGTTACATGTTGAAAACCGACCCGCCTTCTAACACAATACATTCTAACCAAGCTAAAACACAACAGCTGAACCGGAAATCATTATTACTGTCGCATAAGGTGCGTAACG
>BMAT01011862.1:264073-274440 GCA_019649035.1 Elysia marginata | reverse complement strand
TAGCTACCGATAAGAGATAGATAGAGATAGAGATAGATAGATAGATATATAGAGATAGATAGATAGATAGATGGATAGATAGATAGATAGAGAGTGAGAGAGAGAAAGAGAGAGAAAGAGAGAGAAAGAGGGAGAGAGAGAGAGAGAGAGAGAGAGAGAGAGAGAGAGAGAGAGAGAGAGAGAGAGAGAGGGCGGCAAGTGATATTATATAAATACTTTGTGTGCTTCCGTAATCTTTATCTTGTTTGACAAGATCTTAGGACATCTGCTAAACAGGAACCGGCACTGCACTAATCATGAGTTTATTATTTATTTTCACTTTTATTTTATTGTAGTACCGTACCTGAAAAAACTTATAAATTCAGGAACTACGCATGCCGGAGCATATTAATGATGAAGACTCATTTTGGCCCCTAGGCCCATTTCTTAACAGCTCGAATTTCACCCATAATAAATTAAAGGAATATATTAAAACGTAGACAAAAAAGAATACAAATTTGCTTTGAACTTCTAGTGGTAAAGAGATCAATGTTTCTAACTATAACTTGTAAAGATACCCTTGGCTTTATTTTTCGACGTAAAACGAAAAAAGCCCCCAATAAAGTAATAATATAAATGTACCCAGATACATAGCTCCAGTATTTAGCTCTGGCCATTCACAGAGAGCCAATCTGATGCTGTCAGCTGTGCCAATAAATCTGTTTATTGCTATCTCGTAAGGCTAGAATCTACTGAGTGGCTCCACACAGGGCAACTAGTATTAGCACAGGGGCCAGTAAAGTAGTGCATCGCTGTGTGCTCCCCCTGCTGTTAGTTATGTAACACTAGGACTTCCTTGTTTACTTCTGGCATTGATTACTTATCCATCAAGCCATATCTCCTGCTAAATTGTGTTGTTCTTTCTTCATTCATATGTAATATATAAATTTCCCTCCCTGTCCCTCTCTCCCCGAGTGTTTTACCATTTCACGCGCAATTGTCTTTTTTAAATATAAACTTAGACCTATTTTTCTCGTCAAGTTCGGCACTAGGATTATCTTTACCAAACTTCAACTTCCAAGTAAATTTAGTTGTGAGTGCGCCGCGTTACTACTTCTAGATCTAGTTTGCTCTCGTCTGCATTTGCTGTACAGACTTCTCTTCACAGTTTTCTGTGCAAAACGCCTACCTTTGCAGCAAATGATCCTCTGGCTTTCTGCTTGCAGGTAGCTGTTGACTATGAAAATGAAAGAAACCAGTTTCAGGATCGAGACAATTAACACGCATGTGTTTTCCACATTTCAAGGGGGCGTAAAAACAATTTGCTTCTCTGAGCTGTTAAGAGCTGACATTAAGTCCAAAATATTTGCAGAAAGCCTGAAATATAGACATGTTTTTTATTTGCAGGTTTGATGTAATTGTTGCCCTTCCTCCCTCTCCCTTCTTTTCCATGCGTTTTCTCAGCACCTACCTGCATAATTATCAACCTTGCACAACGTTAACACGTTTACCCGCATTTAGTTGCAGCCTTTACTCATCACAAAATTTGCTTGTCTTCATAGGACTTAGAATTCTCTTGTTAATACCTGTCGCTGTTTTATAGCAAGCCAGGCTTAATATCTTTTCTTTTTCAATGTGGAGTATAGAACAAGCAAAGTGTATGATTAACAAAACATATAAAATATTAACCTGTACTCTATGAATAGCTATATAACTTATATCAAACCATCCTAAATACTTTGCTTGCAACCAGATTCTCTATAAATTTCGTCACGCAGCTGCACAAATTATAAAGTCATTTTTGTCCACTCTTGCCAAAACTAAAAAAAAAGAAAACAATCTGTTTCATATGTTCTGTCCCGGCTTAGGTTAAATACAAAAAATGTGGTTTTTTTTCAATCGTTTTGGCAGCTTTCAAATACTTTTATAGACATATAATAGAGGCGTGATATGATTCCAAATACCTATCAATCATTAATGGCCTAAGCCTGATTTAGTCCATTTGTGCAATATCATGATGATTTCTATGTTGCAGGAAATAAAGATCAGACAATGAAATCTCCTTCCTTTTCACGTTTTCCTTTACCCAAAGAAACGAGCAATACATACTACCAACTTACGACAATAATTGCTAAGTGACGAGGTGCATGTGATGCTTTACTGAAGATGCAAGGTTGTTAACACAGAGCTGTACGGTGACACTATCAGGCATTGAAACAATGAGGGACAGGTTAAATAAAAAAAAAATTAACAGAGGAGTATTAGACCTCAGATCATTATTAAAAGTAGACGATATCATTAATCACTTCAAAACAGGTAAAAGAGAATTTGGGCAGAAGTATGATTATACATTTTTTGAGGAACTCAGTCTGTTCTCTAAAGAGAGATATCATGCTGATTGGGAATTCCCGTTATAGAATATGCTGTAATAAGGTGAGAAGAATTCACATAAAAACGTCAGTATGATCTATGGGGAATACAGATACAACAAGAAAAAATGATTTGGCACCAATTTTGCTCACGCTCAAGTTAGCAAGTCACCTAGAGAGGCTAAGCAAAGACCTTCGCCATGATATTTCTTGGTTAAAAAGCACAGTGGCCACATGGTAAAAGCTATTATTTTTTTTTTGAGTGAGAAGGCGGTGGGCGCCCAGGCAACTACGAGTCGGGGGTTCAAATCATACCGAAGCCACGTTTTTTCGGCCGTTTCCACTTAAGCCTAGATAAACCCACAGTTAGTTTCATATATTAAATCTTATTATCATACTAATCACATGGTATGAATAAAACCGATTATTCAGTTCACACAAGGCGGCTCAAGTTGAGACATATTTTTCTGATTCAGAGAGAAATGATTTAATCAAGTTTTTTTTAAAGATAATATTCAACTAAAGAAGTGTTGGAAGATTTAGTACCTGGCAGCACTCATCTCCGATACAGGTGTGTATTAATTGACCCTAGCAAAAATAGCTGAATAGCTACATAGAACCTACTTTTTAAAATGTATGATTATTTCAGAGCAAATTTATACAAATGCTGAAAGCTAAAGATGTGAATTTTAATATATATTATATTAATTGTCATGGACTTGACATGGCCAAAAAATCTGAATCTCGTCGACTTTCTGAAAAAGCGTGGAACTGAAGGGCTGTGAAGCGAAAAACAAACGAACCAACAAACAATTAATCCTCTTAGATCACATGGCTATGACATAATTATGAAAATGAACATCTTTATACAGCGTTCAACCCACTATGATTCTCAAAGCAAAATATGCCATTTTCAAAGGAGATTCAGAAAAGAACGTTTTTCATGTATCGCCTAACTCTAGTAAAATGCTCTAAGCACTTTGCATGGGTTCCCCGATATGCCATATCAACCAAATTGATTATTAAACGTACTGGGCAGCAACAGTTTAAGCCCATCTCTCTGGCATACTGACATAGCTGTGTACACTAATTTAACACCTTAGTGCGACGACGAGGAAGTGTGAGTAAAAAGAATTTCTTGAAGACTAAACGCTGGCTTACCGCGCCAGGCTGGAACGATGGAGCTCTCATTTTGAGAGCCAAGAGTCTACCACCAAAACTACGACGACACACAAGAATTACTAAATTCACAGAATAACTGCAGTTGTTAAAACCAGCCTGTCACTTCAGGCCTGTGACCACTTGCCTATTCCATCCATGTGATGAAACATCGACCTTGCCAAGCCAAGATTCGAACCCCCTGATCTCCTGAATGATAAAATAAAGGAGTACTGGCCCTTCTACATTCCTTGAAGCGCTTGCTACACTAAAACTAAGTATCGGTGTTGCACCGCACAAACGGCTTTGATTCCTATACGCTTGACATTAAAGAGTATCAAACTTAGAGGAAACATTGCCAAAAATCTAGAGACAATTAACATGGATGACTCTTAAACCAACAACGCAGTGTTTAGCGTTTAGGGTGACACGCTATAATGATAACACCATAATGTTCTTTTGCTGCCATAACATAAAGGCATTGTAGCTTATTACAATAATGAATGTGCATACAGCAGGCATTCATTATACTAACTGTCTAAAATATGTAGGAAAAGAATCGTGTGTAGATCAATACTTTTCAATGATAACACTATAGCTGTCAAGTTAGGGTATTCATCGTGACACAGTATACAAAAATAACTTTTAATTGCTCAAGCATGATAATACAAAATATAACGAAGGAGCATTGTTCCGCAATTTTAAACAATGACTTGACACACAACATATTACTTGTTAAAAACATGTGATGTTTCACGGGACTGCCGCTGTCAGTATTTTGAGTTAAAAAATGTTAATGTTAGTTTCAATAAATGAATATGACACGAGCAAACCCACTTCTAAAAATAGGCATGTTTAATTGAGACTCGGAACATTTCTTTTACATATACAAACCATCATGAGTGTTTTGTAGGTTATTCATTGTACGATCTCTTGAGTCACAAATATAGCCGATGGGTTAGGAAGGCCCCCCCCCCCCACAAAAAAAAAAAAAATTGTTTGTCGCGAAGCCAATCTAAATGAGACGGTTATAACGATTTCTAAATCGCAAGTTGATCATATTTTGAACACAGCATTTTTCTGAGCTCCTAAGAGTTAAAATTCGATGAAATTATCAACACTTTGTGGGAAAATAGTTGGACCTTCTTTTGGTTTAAGATGTAGAAAAAAAGAGTAGAATAAAATCTTCTCTGAAAACGTATTTTTGTCAAAATATACCATCTGACCCTCGACTCCTTTTAACTGTTTGCGAGGCATTTAAACTTAAAGAAGGAGACTTAGTGTTAGTTTGTGCCTTAAATTTAAAGAAGTTTCAACACAAATTACCAAAGCCGTGAATAAGCATGGCTTTCGCGTACCCATAGCTTCGTGCTTACCACTTTCTAGTTCAGAACTATTATATCTAAAATTATGCCACAATTTGCATTAAACTCAACCCACTTCGCTTTTTTAGATAAGCAGTACTCATCTCAGCTGGATTTTACCACGGTAAAAATCGAGTCTGCTGGAAGAGCGCCATGCTGCTATTTCCTGCATTCTTCTTCTTGTGATGCAAACTTGAGATGTGCAGCTCTGCAGGAGCTGATTTACCTCATGCTATTCCTGGCGAAACTGAGAGGCACAAACTGCGCATTCAGTCCGGGTTAGGCACGGAAAACCATAACATAAAAAGCCGATAAATCTTATCTGCAGACTCACGGAAATATCTTACAGATTTGTTTTCCATGTGGCTATAAGCGTCTAAGCACTATTTAAGATTTTTTTAAAATATGAGGTAAAACAATAGAAAACTATCCGGATTTTGTTTGCTTGGACAATCTACTATGCTCATCACCTTAGATTAAATATTCCCCCATTCAGTAACCAGTCTTAAGTCAGCATACCCAGCAGCATCCATAAAAGATGCCCGTCGTTTTTATGAACGGAAATCATCTTTTTCTTTTTTTTTCATCTTCGAGATACTCGTTTCTTACATGCTAGAAGTAGCGATACGCATTCAGGGCTCTGGTTGTAAGAATTCTTCCTCATAGACAAGTAAGTTCAAACCCAGATTTGATAGCCATTTCTGTATCAGGGAAACCAAACAGAACAGCGGAAATATACCGGTAAGACTAACTTTTATACGGAAAGAACGAAACCTGCATAACCTATTGATTGTGTAACAAAACGGAACCGGAATACGAGCATAGGCAATTAACTCTCAAACCAAAGCTCTACTTTTCTTAAATAATTCATAAACTACTTTTGATCTTAAACATTATATCGTTATGCCAATTTTTAAAAAATTAGTTTAAGAAAAAAAACGCCAAAGTTTGCCATTGACATAAATACCGTGGTGACTGCATTACATGAAGGCCCAACAGAATCATATACCCTCCACAACAATCGAGCTAGATGTTTTACTTGTTAACTCGTAATTTGAGATCGAGTTGATTTTTTGTAAAAATGAGGAGAGTAACGATTTAAATGGAAAAATCATAGGTTAGACAAGTCATATCTATACAGGGAGATAGAACGACAAACGTTTTTAATGCTTCTTAATGATGATGTTAAAAATATTGGTAGTCGAAGACTTAACAGTATTAGTTTAGAGACGTGGCCAAGAGTTGGTTAAGTTTTACGTGAATTGTTTTCAATCTGCATGACATTTTTTTAAAACCTGAACGAAGACTTCATTTCCGGACAACTGCGAAAACAAAAGAAACTGACCAGTTAATGTTTGCAGTAAAAAAGCAACAGCAAATAAGTTGTTATTTTTTGTTGCATGAAACACAATAGCGTAAGGCTCAACGAAAATTCAACTTCCATTGATACATAGCACAACATAGTTCAAATACACATTTGCTTTTGTTTTATCAACATGAAGCATTTATTGAAGGTGCTGAAACTTAGTGCGATAATCGCGCATTAATTAAACTTTTGCATATATCGCTTTAAGATTCAGGAAAAACTGATTGGTTCAAACACTATGGCATTTATGTCACTAAAACGGCCGTCGTACCCTCAGAATATCGGTGGGATGCTGAAAATACCCAATAAAAAGGATACGGTTTTACGAGACAACGAAAAGGCATGAGCAGGTGATGGCCAAACAACAAAGTCAATGAACTCATAAGACACACACGTTATAGAACACATCAACAAAAATTGGCCCGGGAAGGTCAAAGTATCAAAGACGGAAGGACAGGAGCCAATGTTTGAGGAACCCCACAATGTGGGATACAATAAGAATGCAGTTGAAAGTCGTCAAAAACACTGCAATGTTTGATGACATAAAAACAAAACGAAACAAAAACCACAAAAAACCACAAATAAGCGCCTATTTGAAAATTTTAGCAAACTTCATCCTTTTTCGGTGCTAGAAAGAGCGATTGGGCTCAATTCATAAATGGCGGGCTTACCATTGTCTTAAATTGAGCTTGGATATAAAAACGATTTTTTTTGGAAACTGTCATGAAAATGAAAAACAAAATCTTTGGAAAGAGACTACGTGTAAACCTTTGTGAGTGCTCATTACAGCAGTCAAGATGTCATAGAGCGAGATCACAAGTGAATTAATGTACTTTACGGTCTGTGTAGTAGTGAGATGCAGCGCGAGTCCTCGATATCCATCAAATAGTAAGTACTTTGAAAAAGGTTTTTCATATAGTATCTGCATTTTTCTGCTCATGAGTGCTGGAAAAACAAGGGTTTAGGTTTTAGAATCCTTACCTCGTTAACGAATTATTAAAAAACAGAATTAATCTTTGCCCTGAAGTTATATTCTGTGATGCTCCATCTTGCACGATCCTCCCGAGACATAGAATAGTTGGATGCAGAACCAATGCTAGCTTATACTTTAGACGTCTCGATTCGAAACCACACAACAGGAAAGTTTCTTTCGCCTTTCCCAACCTCCCTCAACTTTTTAAACTTGAGAAACAGACCTAAACTAAAGCTGGAAGCGAGTTAACTTTGGTAGTAGAAACTTACCCGAACGTGAATATGTGGCGTAAAAATTGAATTCCCTTGTTCATTAAGTTGGTCTCATCGAAAGTACGAGGTGGAGGTAAGGAGTACAGAGAACGAAAAACCAGCTTAATGAAGGGAAAAAAGTAGCAGCTCACATCCTGCGCAGGCAAGACTGGGCCACGAAAAGAAAAACAGTGGCACGCTTCTAGCCTAGGTGAAACGAACGTGCACACCCTTTCTTCTCTTTTTTTTTCTTCTTCTCTAGACTTACTCTCTACCTCTCTTCACCTCGCTTCTTAAGTTATCAGTTTAGAGCATCTTCTGTAGCTGCCGAATGTTATACGCTTCAGTTAGAAGCCGAGAATAAGCAGAATCGGGGTGAGAGCTGGGTGTGTTTTTGGTGCCATGAAAACACCGATGCTATGCTGCAGAATGATGGTGGATGAGATGAGATGCTAAGTTAACGATATGAGTCTGCTTTGTAATGAGAAAAGCGAGTACAGAAGTATATTAATACAGATCAGAAAAAAGTCACTGAAGTTTGAAAAGAACATCAATTGTGTTTACCAACGGCATTGATACACGTGATGGGAAAAATAGACAGGATATAGAAAGAATGGTATAAAAATGTGCCAGAGGAAATAAAAGATAATAAAAAAATGAAGTTTAAGCTAGAGAAGAACAAATAAAGCATAACAGTGATAAAAGAGAAAAAAAAAAGAATAGAAGTAGACTTATAAATAGATTGATAGATGAAAATGATTAGATAAAAAAACGTGGTAGCGACATAGAGCACAGAAGGAGAAAGCTCGTTGATATCTTGCGTGTGCTCATCTTTTCTGTTTACTTAGAGGGCACACCTGGGGCAATTGAAAGCCTGCTTCATGTTAGTATTGAGGTTGTAAGAACAGTTTAGAAAGGGTAAGGGGGTGTTTTATCTTCTTGCTGTGAATGTGTAGGCAGAATTAAGATAGATGGACATTTATTTTATGAATTGTGATTCAGTAAGATAAATAAAATGACTGAGGGATACAGGGCAAACACACACACACACACCCACACACACACTAGAAGTAATCGTGGGATAAGATTCTTTTATCAAGGGTTGATTTTTATAATTTTAGACAGGTTGAATTTTTCTAGAAAGAATATGTCTCATCTGGGCAATCAACGTTTCCTAAGCAAATTATAAAATCACTTTGTCTTAACTGTGTCTGTCATAAGTAAAACATGATCATGGGTGACGCGCATGCTACAGTTCTTTACTCTCTCTGACTTATACAACACAAGGTTTTAAGACGCACAGAACCAGGTGCTGAAAACCAAAGGGGAGAAAAATAAGAGTTTTGTTTGTTTGTCCGTCTTGCATAAACGTAAGTAGAGATGTTTGTGTGTACTTGCGTGTGGGATGCTCAGATGGGGATGAGCGAGGAGATATAAGTTTCACAGAGAACGGGGGAGGGGTGAGGGGTGGGGGGAGAAATCATAGAACATAGCTTTACGGTGTTTAGAAAACACTCTACTGAACCAAACAACTAACGGTAGAATACCTCTTGAAAGGTTAAGGCATGCATATATATATATGTAAGGTCTATGTCTGTGCACGCGTGCATCACTGCGCGTGTGTCTTGTGTTTGGTGTGCATGTGTGATGAAAAGAACGCCAGAATTGAGCAGATTTGAGAAAAAGGCAGGGGGGGGTGGGGTGGGGTGCATGGGGATTATCCTATCGAAATGGACCAAGGGTTAGTTTGGGATAAATAATGTCAGAGAGAACCAATCAAAGAAGCAAAAAGAAGAAGATTAGAGAAAGACCCGAAACATAGATAACTCTAACGGATATAGAGAGACAGAGAGAGATAGAGAGACAGACAGACTGAAGGCAAAGAGAAAGATGGAGGCACAGATAAGAAGCCTTAAAGTGAAAGACAGGGGATTGTGGAGTGCATCAATGTTATAGTTCCTTACACTTGAATGTACCGCCTGTGTCTTGTTACGAAAACAGAAATCTAACCCTCGAATGTTTTGATGTTCTAGACATATGAAGACACTTTGGAGACGCTGATGCACCGTATGTTATATTCAACCTGTCAATGTTAGTGGAATGGATTGAAAAACGTCATTGCAGGAACCAAAAATATTTCAGAACTATTACAATTATGAAAGTTTAACCAAGGTTTATTCGCATTGCAACTTCACATCTGAGCTTTAATATGATTTTTAAAATTTTTGATATCACAAAAGCGATTTCATTTCGTTTTCTACTAAATTTTTTTGCTTCTAACGAGAAAAGACTGGGGTTAATCCTGAGTCACAATTTTTGCTATCTACAATCTGAATGATTATTTACAGCCCTTTCTATGGGAAGAATGGTTTATTGTACAATCGGCGTTTTACTTCTACAAAACTTAGCCTACAACAGAGAAAAAAACACAATCACTCTCCGCACTAATTTACAGCACCCTAAAAGCATAGTCTTTTTGAGCAGCTGTGCAAGCATGGAGTAATGAGCTACCAAGAGACGGTTTCCCATCAGCTAGGATAGACTCCAATAATAAGTGGGTGGGTGGAAAAGGATGGAAAGATGGTTAACTTTGACTTGCAAAAATACAAGATTCGTAGGTCAACTTTAGGCTGAAAGTCATGTTTCTAGGGTCACGAAAATGTAAACCTCTCGCGATGCGCTCTTCAGAGCGACGCTGAGATTTTTGTATTTTGTTCCTCATTCTTACACTAAAGGAGAAGGGGAGCCGCCGCAGTGAGACCTCTCGAACATTACTTTGAATTATTACCGGTACCTGTGCGAAGCCTGACCTGGCTCACCGTCTGTGTTATCCATCTCCTAAGTCAGCTCATCGTGTTTTCTTTTCAGCCAGGTAAGCTTGATAAAGGTACGGCACCGGTGTAATGA
>BMAT01011862.1:243682-261182 GCA_019649035.1 Elysia marginata | reverse complement strand
GGTAAGAGAGTAAATTAAAACAGATAAATAGTCAACCAATTGTGATACCAAAGGAAAAAAAATCGTGTCTGTAGAATAAGCATGAGAAAAATAACCTGCCTTATTTATTTATTAGTGCATATTTGTATTGTTATGGTTTGTGCTTGAGGCCTTTTGTTTGACCATTATGTCATGGGCCTAATTAAATCCCATACATCTAGACTTTTGTAAATATTTTACAACAGATAAATGAAAATTCCAATCTTTTGGTCAAAATCTCTCTTAACCCTTCCAAGTTAGGTCAAAATATAAAAGAAAAATAAACTAACAGGCCTGTAGGTACAAATAAAAAACCAACGAAAACAAAACAAAAAACAAACAAACAAACCAACAAAACAAAACACGCACACAAGCAGAAATGTTTTTACACTAGTCCGAACCCAAAACTGTTCTCATGTTCATACTCGCATGGTTAATACTGTAATGTAAGGACGTGCTGCAGCAGTTGCCAGCTTGGTAAACCAGTTTATTAACAATTGTGGGTTCCATTCCATTCATAGCTCCTAAATCGTATTTTGTTTATTGTAAATCTCCTCTGCTTGACAATATAATGCGAAATTGGGGATCCACCGATGATCAAAGTTTGAGCATTTAAGAAAATGAAGTTTAGCCTATGATAGCCGTACAGTAACGAACAAGAGTCGCAATAGAGCTGTGTGGATTAATAACTTGAAAACTTGGTAAGGTATATGTCCCAGCTCTAAGAGTACAAAATGTTGTTTTGCTCCTTCGTGTAATGGTCTATCGCAAGATGATAATAAAGTCTGCGGAAGGAAATTTCTATCACTCTCTTTACAAGTGATAATTAGGTAAAAAAAACCTGTTTGTTTTTATAAAGATCAATCAATCAAGATCAATATTTGTTCTAACATTAAGCGCAGACCTCCAGACCAGCTCTAATATCAGGTCTAACAATGATTGTTAAAATTGTTAATGTTACAAAAAAATTACAGTAGTTATATAAGTATCCACCGATATGCCTTTTCCATAAAGTTATCTTCATCCCTGTTTTTTTATATTTAATTAGTCATAAATTCATCCATTTCAATTTTGATTTAATCTTTTGAATGTTCTTTTTTATTTCACACAAAGCAATTGTAACATTGAAAGAGTTTGCTTACAGTAGAATGCTTGCGTCAAATGAGCATTAGAGTAGAACACTCTGGATGACCGCCACATGGGCATAGCGTACCTAATGGACAACAGTCTACTGGCGAGCTGATCCGTTTCTTAACCTATCGGTCATTGGCTCCTTGTCCCAGTTGTTGCGTAAGGAAAATAATCCTTGCTAGGAAATAACTAAGGTAATAGGTGGAAAGAATATAACAAAAGATGAATAAATTGACAGATATGTGTGGGTAGTTATCATGCTTCTGGCACAAAGGTAGAGTGCTCAACATGGTTCAGTGTATAAATACTATTTATATAGATAGATAGACAGATAAATAATGTAGATAGATGGGCAGGAAAGAGAAAGAGAGAGAGAGAGAGAGAGAGAGAGAGAGAGAGAGAGAGAGACAGACAGACAGACAGACATACATACAGACAGACAGACATGCAGACAGGCAGGCAGGCAGGCAGACAGACACAGAGAGACAGAGAGACAGAGAGAGATAGAGAGGGAGAGAGAATGAACGGAAAACGGAGATGAGAAAGAAAAAGAATAAAATTCATGAAAGGATGATAGACAGAGAAAATTTGATGTTTAAATTTTAAAAGGGAAGAAGACGGAGGGGGGCGGTGGGCGGCAGAGAAAATCTTAGCCGAAATATGAAAAAAGTGACCTGGAATGAAAAGTAATAGAAATGAGGAATAACGAAAGAATGTAAACAAAGAAAAAGAGGAGAAAAAAACCCAAAACAACTCTTTAACGGGTCTGAGAAAGCGTGTATCAACCGGAAACTCATCTGCTGTTTTAGCAAAACAAGCATCAGTATGAATAATAATAATAATAATAATAATAATAATAATAATAATAATAATAATAATAATAATACATGTTATAATAATAATAATTGCTGTATGGTGCTCATCCATTTTTTGACAAAGCTCTGAGCTCTAAGTTATCTTTTTCTCTTAAATGTACACCACTTAGCGCTTCCGCACACCTACATACTTACATAAATAAGATAACCATGTCGTCAGTTGACATAAACGCCCTATGCTTGTGAAATGGAACAGATAATTTGTAGTAATATAAATTACAGACTATATATATTTAAAAATATGAAAAAAAACATGAGTTAATAAATCTCAATTATTTTATGATTATATCATATTGTGTTATGTTAAAATGTCTATGCAGCAAAATGTTATATTGTATTACAACTTTCAGCAACCAGTGTTGTAGTTACAATAAAGCTGAAGAAAGCAACTCAAATAGTCTGGAAGCTTTAAATGTGATGAGAACGCCTGGAATCATTCCTTTAGGCTAAATATTACATATACAGTTCGTTATTCTTCCAAAAAGATTTACTTCTCATGCCAATTTAAAGTGTCTTATAAAGGGTATGATTCTTTTGACATCTGGGGCAAAATCAAGTTTTCACACAGTGACGCAATAACATAAATAAAAAACAAATAAACACAGTGCTTCACCAATTTATGTACTTTTTCTTTATTTTCTTTTACAAGTTTTTCAGTTTAAATTGGATCAATAAAAAATATCCAACTTTGAGACTATATCGAAACATTCGTCTCGCAACAAGCATAAATGAGTCGGGTGTCGCAATTTCCTACATTAAAAGCTGCTAATACTTTGAATAATACAATCCCTAAACTTCCGAACACTAATAAAAGTTCCATGGAAAGACGGCTATTTTGTGAAAAGGTATGAACATTTATTTTGATTTTAAAAGAAAATAAAAGAATAAAAAAGGACACATAAACTTTTCAACCGCGTTTTCTTTCACTAGAATTTCCGATTTTCGACTCATTTGATTGGTCGCGAGGCATTCTTTTAACTGATAAATCAGGAAATAAGGCATGGAACAACAAGTGGATATTGACAACTTGATAGATGCACGCTGATGACGCAGGAGTCTCATATCAACGGCTCCTTACGTTTGGGCGATGATGACCTGGTTATTTCTATTTTATGCGATAAGAGAGTTCCTGTCAGATATGCTACTAGAAAGTGCGTTAATCTGTTCCGCTCCAGGCAGTCCACTTGGCCGATCTCCAGGAATCCTCTATACTTGTCTGTAGTTTCCCGAGGTCTACAGACGAGTACATTTTCGCTACAGAAGTTCATGAGAAAATTCACATACAAAAAGTTGCAAAGAGAAAAAAAAAAGCTAAAGCTTGAGCGTTTAAAATCCATCTTATATATTGCCAACCTGCCAAGCGATGAGTAATGATTGAAAGATTTAAGGTATGAATTATTGCAGTGGATTGAAGTAGGCTTGAGTAAAAATGGCCGCATAATCCTTGCCTGTGGTATGATTCGAACCCTCGGTTTATGGCAGCATCCGCATCCACCGCCTTGTCACGGAAAGAAGCATAGCATATATACATGTACGTGTACCATGTTGCCACCTCGCTTTTAAGTCGGAGGTTTTAACCATACCACGGCCGCTTTATTCCAATTTCATCTCTAACCTCTTCCTTCCCTTCGCTTATTCGTAACTATGTTTCATTTTGAAGAGCCAAGTTCTTAGATTACTGGAAGGGAGACAAAAAGGCTAGAACTGTTTACATATCAAGCAATATTTTTGACTTTTTGTGGCAAATTGTGCAAGCTTGGGAAACGACTTCGGTGATAATTTATTTAACAAAAATCATTATCAGAATTACTAGTAACCAATACATTTTAAAAAATCGAGACTTTTGAATAAATTCCTTAAACTGTAATCAAAGAGAACACTATTCATTGAGAGAAATAGAAATATATAGAAAGGAAGCGAGAGATTAAAGAGAGAGAGACAGTAAGCGAGAGAGAGAAAGAGGGAGAGAGAGACAGAGAGAGAAGGAGACAGGGAAACAGAAATACATAGAGAGAGGTGGGAGGAGAAAAATGGAGAGAAAGAGAGAGATGGAGAGAGAGAGGGGTTATAGAAAGAGACCTACAAAGAGGGAAAGAAATAAAACAAAAATAAGAAAAGAGAATGACAAAAAAGCAGACATAGTTATATTATGGTCTTGCAAATAGAGACTATACAAATGAGACCAAACAACATTTTTTTCTTCCCCTCAATTTACAAGAGGAGGAATACCCAAGGAAATATCGAACAATCAAAAGCTCTTCTAAACATTTTAAGAGAACCAAATTACTCCTTGCTATTGCTCAAAATACAAAGTTAGCATTAGAAGTAATATAGAAGTTTGATGATGACGGACACCTACTACAGCTGATTCAAAAGAGGTAAACAAACATGTTATTTTTACAATGCTTGGTAAAACTAGGCAAAGAGTGCCAATTCCTTTAGGGTTTTTGCTTACTGAACACAATTTTCTAGTTATGTAAGGAGGAGGGGGGCGCTGAACACAGAAGAAACCACCTGGGAATTCCCCATGTTCCCTCTCTTGTCTTCTCACCAGCAACCACAGCCTACAGGTAGATCTGAGAACGGAATTGCAGGTAAACGCCACAACCTACAGGTAAATCTGAGAACAGAATTGCAGGTATACGCTACAGCCAATGCCACTAACACCAACAGTAACAGGTAGACCTGCGCGCGGTTTGCCAAACTTTGACGTGCTAAGTTGCGCCGACCCGTCAAAACCATAACAGTACTTGCTGGCTCATGAAAGAAAAAAGTGTAACCAATTGGAAAAATTAAGATCCAATTATTTGGAACAATTTCGAGATTGTATGAACGATATATTGAAAAAAATTCTAGAAAAACGAACCTGCAAGCAAAACCAGCAATACCCATTCAAAGTCACATGTCCCAAATATTAGAAGAATAATTATCTTTTTTAAATAGCCGCGCATCAGCAGGACAAAAAAACAACAACAACTGCCCCAAATATTTTAAAACTCAAGTGCAACACAAACTTAAAGGCACCCGCCTGCGAGAGATCAATAAAGTAATACATCTTTGTTTCTTGTGGATCTACGAGATTGTTTTTACAATCATCTCTTTATCCTTGTCAGCATGGGGTCTAACCGGTTCATTGCTTCTATTCTTCATGCTTATTTCCCTTGTGCATTTTCATGCCAGTAGATGTTGAGATGATAACAGATTCTCTCTTAAGAAACATTAGAGGAATAAAATTTAAGTCAAAACTGTAACTTTTTGTGACGCATCGGTTTTCCATAGTATTACCGCACCGCCAGAAATAGGTCTGGTTACTGTGTCAAAAACATCCGGTCTATAGCGGTTTGCAGCTACACCTGGTTTTCACTTACAAATATTTTAGTTATATTTTCAAAACCGCGGCAAAGAAAATTAAACTAAAAGGTTTCACATAGAGACTAAACTTTGAAAGCTACGAATTGCATCAAGTTGTATTGAATCAGCGTTTATGTCCTCTGGTCGCTTTCCTTGATTAGTAACAATAAATATAAAATTGGTAACATACTGTTGTTATTTTTCTCGCAATTTATGGAGGTTGCACTGTAATAATAAAATATTTGCTTCATTTCCTTTCATAGTTCCATATATTGAAAGGATACATTTAGAAATAGTATCGGGAGCAAAGCATGTAGAATGTCATCATAAAAATTATAATCACGGCATAAGCTTTTGTGTGGAATCGTGAGCTGGTGATAGACTCTCGGTTTTCGGGCCGAGACGTCCAGAGTTTGAGCTCTAACCTGGCAAGGTGGCATTAGGTCTCTCAGAAAGACTCTTTACACACCTTTCCTTGTCTCAATCAGGCGTTAAATGAGTACCCGGCTATGGGCTGTTAAATATCTTGTCACTGTGCAAGAATGATGCGCTTTAACTGTTGCTCCTCTGTGAGTTCAGATGATCATTTAGTTGGCAATGACATAATGGGGAACTTATGAAAAGCGCTCAGAGCATTTCCGGAAATTAGGCGCCATATAAAAACGCTCATTACTTTATTATCTAGAGATTCAAGAAGCTGCCATCAAAGTTACATTTGTTTCTGGTGCTTGGCATGAACTGCTGCGTGACACCAACGAGTGAGTTATTTTTCTAGTCTTTAAAATGTTGTTTGGTTTATAACTCAAACACTGCTCAAGTCTAACATACGCCAGCAGGGCTAAATAATACAGTACCAGTGAACTATGATTCTACTATTTGACTATATACATTAACCTGCTGACAGTAACACGGGTTCTGATTGATAGTCTCTCTTCACCAACTACTGGCACAGCAATGCGTGCCACACATTCATTTATTTGAAAGGATTTCTCTAGAGTCTTATACGGTGGAAAGCATAGGGAAGAAACACGTTCAACTTTTCTCATAAAAACATGTCGCTATCCTACCCACCCCTGCCTCTCCTCCTTCCCACCCTTTCTATATCTATCTCTCTTTCTCTAGTGATGTTAGCCTGAGGTTCTCTCATCTATTTTTGTTGCATATTTCTCTCAATTCCATCCATTTTCTTACCATCAAAGTTTCACCGCCTCCTCTAACCGCCCTCCTCCTTTCAGTTTCCCCATAGCAAAGAACGAGCGCTTGAGGTCGAGAGGAGGCA
The DNA here is from genome assembly GCA_019649035.1 of Elysia marginata. NCBI lineage: Eukaryota > Metazoa > Mollusca > Gastropoda > Plakobranchidae > Elysia > Elysia marginata. The sequence continues at coordinate 254,528 of BMAT01011862.1, read as the reverse complement.
CGCAGGTAACGCTTGCAGGGCCATCCTTCGCCCCCATCTTCTTACATTCCCTAAGCTGCGATGAGCAGGGCAAGCAAAGCAACGTACTCACTCAATCTCTGGCTCTCTGGCAGAAAGCGGTTCCAGTAGGAGAGAAGGCAGGCGAGAAAGAGATAGAAAGAGCGGGTGGGTTCTCGGCATCAGCTCAGGTGCGACCAGGTGAGGTTCTCCACTGCTCAACACAAGGGGGGAATGGCGTGAGGGTATCTGCGAGAGAAAACCAGGGGACGCTTTGCCGTGTTGGTCCATGGACTGTTAGAGAACAGAATAGAATTATAGAGCAAAAATTCAAACTCACAAACCCACCAAAAAGTGCTTAAATCTTTCTCAACAAAGATGTCTCGACTTCATGTGCACTTGTATCGGGATTCGTTCAAAACACCATGGGGATTTCGACTCCAAGGCGGCTTGGATTTGAATCAGCCTCTTACAGTGCAAAGGGTAAGTTGATTTTTTGTGTGCAAAACTAACCTACTACTTGGACGCGTGCGTTGCTATAGCTATGCCATGCCAAATACCACCTCTCCTCTCTCACTCCCTCAGATGCTTTTACCTTTTATAGGACCAAGTAGTCGTAGAACTAGAAAGGTAGATCGGCTCAGGTAAGAGGCTGGTGTGTAGACCTCGTGTTACCCCCGCAGAAAATTGGTAAAAGAAAAGAAAACAACAGTAGAGAGAGAGGTAAATTTGAGAGGGTGGGGTGGGTTTGGAGTCGTTCTTAAGCCAGGATGATCTATTATCTAGCCATCTTTCGATCCGTGTTGTTTTGTCAGTGGTTTGCCAAAGAGCACCGTGTTATTTCGAGGAGGGCGCAGAGGTCGACCAACTACGTCACTCACACAATAATTGCCACCGACTGTTTTCCTCTTGTCTGAGCCTCTTCCCACTGCTTCTTTCGTTACTGTCCAGGGCAGTCTTCTAAATTTTTCGGAATAAAACTTCTGTTACTTGCTTTTTGTTACTAGTAATACTATCTTCGTCCAAATCCGGATTCATTCGGATTGTGGTTTTTGTTTTATATTGGACGCTGAAGAGGTTAGCGAATAATAGGGTAGTTGAATCATAGGCCGGTTTTTGAGTCCAGCCAGGTACGTGTCGCTCGTTTCTTTTCTCGAGTGATCTTTCTGCGTGGTTTCTTTGCGTGACGCTCTTCTTAAGAATTCTCAGCTTTGTCTTGAAGTTTCAAATTTTTAACTCTCAAAATCTGCTGCTTCATACACCTTTGCTCGGTTTGCAGATTTGCTAATTTTTTTCTTTTCTTTTCACAACCCTTTTCTTCAAATTTGTAAAGCACGTATCGAGGAACCAGCACGTCTTGCCGAAGCAACATTATATCGACTTCTAATAACCCTTTATGTTCTTAACAACAATGTTTCTTTTTTCATTAATGAAAGAAAAACTGCTAATGACTACATCTACTTTTCTGTGTCCTTTGAATGCAGGCAAAATAAACATCTTTTTTAATTTCCATTTTCAATCACTAATCGGCCCACTGAATGCAAGAATACCAACATTTCATTATGTTTGTAAAATAATCATACTCATCGCCCAGAGACAAAAAGTATCGTTGAAGACAAAGAGGAAAGCGATGATTAATGCTATAGGCTTCTCTAATCTTGGCGTGAGGCCCTGGCTGATTAAAGGAATGAGATGCTGTGATTGGCGCTTGATTGGTTTTACCTGCAACTACTGAATTGTCTGTTCTCTCTCTCCCTCTCTCTCATCCAATTGTTTTTATCCCGGCCAAGTTTGTCTTCCTCAGACACACACACAAACTTCCAACGAATTCCCGACGGATTCCATCCAATTAGGGAAACTGTCAAATCTATTCTTTTTTCATAGCGTGCATGCAAAAACAATTAAGAGATAGTTGAACGCGTATGATTTTTCAATTGAAAGGAAATCCCAAAGACGTTTTAGCAGTGAACTTTCGAATCTTTTATTAATACCCTGGTTTGTTTCAAACTTGAGAAACACATTACTGTAGTTACCATGGAAACTACCATGGCAAACAAAACGACTAGGTCCTAAGACATCTTTGTTTTCACTACTATTTTGTTATCTAAAAATAGTTACCCGGCGACTTCATAAAATTCTACACATATCAATGCAAAATCTTTGTCCATCTAGATTTGAGAACCAAACATGATCTCTGAATCTAAAGCAAGCACAGTAACTGTTGAAGTGCAATTGTTAACTCTATATTTCCTATGCAATATTCAATTTAATAATAACGGTGATTAGAGATGGTGGTGGAAAGACTTGGCCATTTTTTAAATATTCTTGATCTTCCTGAGCAAAAAGAAGAAGAGCAGGAGAAAGAGAAAAGAAGAAAGAGAAGAGTAAGAATATATATTTTTGCAATTTAGATGAAGCCACGGGTATGAGGGTTGAATGATATCCCTTTTCTTTTGGCAGCTTCCAACAGGCAAGGCAGAGCTTAAATTGTCAGGTTATAAGTTCACAATGCTGAAAAAGCGAGGTCATTAGTTCACAGTACTGAAATGGCGAGGCTATAAGTTCACGAGGCTAAAAGCTCACAAAGCTGAAAAGGCGAGGTAATAATTTCAAAATTCTGAAATGGCGAGATTATAAGTTCACAATTCTAAAATGGCGGGACTTCAAATCCACACGACAGTGGTCAATATTTTTGATTTTTTGGTAAACTATGTCGAAATAGGGCAAACCTTTTATCCTAAAATCCAACAAAACTGGTGCTCATGTGATATTTAAAAAAAGCGACCCTAACAGCAGGCTTACCCCTAGTACTAATTATAATACTGCTTCTGCTGTAGCTGCTGATACATCTTGCACGTCTAATATTACCATATGCAATATAATTACTACTACTACTTCTACTACTACTACTACTACTACTACTACTACTACTACTATTACTACTACTACTACTCTTACTAATACTACTGCAGCCACCACCACTTCTACCATAACCTGACAGTATGACAAGATACTGATGACATTACTCTTTCTGTTACATGCATGATGTGAGTAGCTATTTTTAAATATTTCTCAGCCACTTTTATTCCATCCATAAGTACTTCTATGTCTAATTCTTATATTCCTCTCATATCACAGCGTTCTCTTACCTTTCACCCCCTTACATTTTTTATCCATGCATTTTCCTAAAATCTTGTTACACCGGCAACCGATACCCATTTCTGCTAAAAGATAATCGAATTTTATTTTAGATTTAAAAATAATCTTAGGGCTCTCATATGCTTTAACGACATACGCAATGCAAGTACTTCATGAAGATATATTAAAGATATGGCTGTGTCCACCCACTGCATGGTAGTGAACTTCGATCCGCAACTTCTCTCTGTTTCTGTCCTCTCTGTGCCACAACGACCCGTTCTGTCTGACGATACTGTTCCTCTATTCCATTAGTCGTCTGGCCCCTGACTTATACGTACTTAAAGTTGATTTAATATTATTTTTCGTCTTCTCTGCGCTGGAACTTCCAGATGCAATTCCATTTAGATCTAAGACATCAAATTTCTTATAATTGATTTCAATTTAGATTTTGAAAGAGTTGTTTTGATTAGTTTATGTCCTCAAAATAGGGTATTATGCTTTACCGCAGAGGTAAAGGATGTCATATGTATAAGAAATTGTCGCGAAATAGATAATTGGAAAAGGAGGGGGGGGGTAAGGGCGAGGTCAAGTAAAAATGATAAAAAAAATCAAGCGCCTGAAAAGGAAAAAAAATGAGAGAAGTAGAAAAGACGAAAGGAATAAAAATTAAGTATAGAAAGAAGAGAGAGAGAGAGAGAGAGAGAGAGAGAGAGAAAGAGAGAGGAGAGGTGAACTGTAAAATTATGAGGTTAAAAGGTTAAAAAGAAAAATAGACACATAGATATACTGACTAAGGTAGCAATATTGGTGGTGTTACTTTGACATAAATACTAGGTCCGATGGTAAATTAGGATCCCAGATTTCAGCTCAAATGTGTATTGGTTGTTTTTATCTCAGCGAAACAAAATAAAACTGTGCAGAAAGAGGTGCTGCCTATAGCCCTTAAAGCCCTCAACATCACAGCCAGGCTCTTTACCCTCAATTAAAGGGACATCATCGAAGAACTATTGTCTTAGAACATCAGAAATCCCAAAGATACTTAGAGGATATAAACTTAAGCAATATCACCCTCAAGTCTAGCTCAAGCCCTCACCCCTTCTCTCTCTCTCCCTCCCTCTCTCTTCCTCTCTCTCGTTCTATATTTTCCACTCTCTCTCACCCCCTCTCTATCATCCTTTCTCTCGATCCCTCTTTACACCTCTCTCTCTCTGAGTCTAAGATCCCCTCTTCTCGTTATATCTCCTCCTTTGGTACCTTATTTAAACAATGCACTAGAATAGAATGGAATAGCAAACTAACTATTAACAAAATCACCATAGTACGAGACTGAGCTTAAAATATTTGGCCCCACGGTGATGATGGATAGTCACATATTACTCCAGGATGTCTAACCACATACATGATGTAAAAAGTAAATTATATTTTTTTTTAACCAATGTTTCGTGACGCACAGTATAAACTAACAAAAGAAGTTATCTAATGATCAAGCCGGGTCATATGAAGGATAGAAAGCACAGGCGAAAAATATTGGTGATGTTAACTCAGTATGATGCATAATTTATGCAGCTCTTAGGCTATCTAACAAAAAGAGACTAAAAAGCCAACTTTGCGAAGAACAAACACTCAGGTTGTGGATGCAAATGTATCTGCAATCTTGTTTGCGCAAAAAATCTTAAACTAAAATTCAATTTACTTAGGCTGCCTCCTGGCGTCAAAGTCATCGGAGCTTGATACCGTAGCAAAGATTATCTATTTGAGACTCACCCGTAAATTAATGTCCTCCTATGGTTCCACTCCTTTTCAAATAATAAAAGATTGCCTAAATCTCCAGCTATATTAAATTTTTTCACCTGGGAAAAGCTTAGGAGAGTTCTTGGCTAACTGTTTCAGGCAAAGTTGTAAAATGCCTTCCTCAGAATTTAGGGGCCTATAGGCCAAGTGTTCTCAATACGCCTACATGGCTTTTAGCTGAAATCTGAGAATATATAAAAATGGCTTTCGATGATGTGGGCCAATGTTGTGGTCTATCGATGCATTATTACCTTTGAGGGCTTTTTACTAATCATTTTTGGGTTTTGTAATCTTAAGATTTTTTGTGATTGTTTTCTAAGTGATGCGTCTGGGTTATACATTTCAGCCTTTGCTTATCGCCTATGTTCAACAGTTTTATGTCAGAAAAAACTTTACGAGAGCAACATACCGTTTTTTTGGTGTTTCTTTTCATTTTGTCTTTACTTAATCGAACATTCTTTCCTTTTTATTTGTGCAATGTTGAAAAGTTATTTCTTTCTTCCGGTATCTTTGGGGGCCTATGACGAGACCGGATTAGTTGTTGTTGTTTTCGAATCGTTATTGTCTTTACTCAGCGATTTAAGTTAGGTTTTGTCTACATTGACATTCAGGTCAAACTTTTACAGTTCTTTTTGGATTGATATTGAATCGATGTTCATGTAGCCTGCCCCAATAAAGTCGATGCAATCTGCGAACGCACCCTCCCTTGGTGCTATTTTTTTCTGAAAGTAATTGGAGGCTTTCTGTTCCTGCTCTGTTTTCTTTACGGAAATGTGTTCTAGGTATCATGTAAACGAAAAGGTCAACCCGTGGGCCTGTTGTGTGCCGATGCCATAAGCATGTACAACTCGTTATAATTTTATATTTAACCACATGCATAGGAATGGGTGTAAATGTAGTGTTGCATTTTCACACCTTGTGACAAACAGAATTAACAACCTTGTCCGATCTAAAATGTCGTAAAAATTGTTGTTTTAAAAAGTTTGCCCTTTTTGTTGTCAACACTGCGATTGGACCAATGTCTAACAAAAAAAGCGCACTGCTTTAAGCAACTGCCTTTTTCCTTTTTACATGAAAATTCTACTTTTATTTACCAGCACATTTTGAGTCTAATCCGTGCGATTATAATCTATAAATCGCCAATGCAAAGAGGGTAGGCGTATATACGCAGATAGTGACCAGCGATATGCTTACCCATCCCTACAAGTAAGCATTCATTATAAACATATCTTGAAACATTCTAATTATCTGTGAAAGGAAAAAAAAACTGGTTATATTCGATTTGACCAACTAAAACCTAAATCCAGTGGAGGTGTAAAATATATGATTATAATGCAAAACTAAAAGCTTATCTTTCTGGTTTCATTTATTCTTAAGGCTCCTTTTAATTCTAGCAACTCCAAAGAGAAGCAAACACAATTTTCCCTTTCCCTGCGGTTTGTCAATCTCACCTGCAAACATGAGAGGATCCAGTACCGAGATGCCCTGGCTGGCCAAAATAGAATTAGCCACTGTACCAGCTGGCAGGCCATGTCGTGTCTGCCAGAGAAATGGATCTTGAACAGGCCAAACTCTAGTCTTAGCTGTGGCCAAAGAATCGTCCTTTTCTATGTTTATCTTCTCTCGGGGTTACCCATAATACTTTGCACTAACTGCTTTTCAGATCTGAGAAGTCATCTAGGCCTAACTCTAAAATATGTACATATTAATGCAAACAGTCATTGCGTTAGCAAGATGGCAATGCTCATTTTTACAGTTTAGAACTAATCGCTCCTCTTACATAAATGACATATAACATTTGATCAACGCCAAGAGCATTTTAAGCATTTGTTTACTGTAAAATAGGCAATAATCTTACAAACATAACGATACGCGCATTTCTAAATGGCATAGCTCTGACTGCCCTAACCCAATAATGCACTGGATACCTCACAAAGTTATGTATAATTGAAGCCTTGAAGGCCATTATATTAAAACACGTATTGCGGTTGATGTGTTACAGCTAAAGAATCTTTTTTCCGGGTAACCCGGGCCTACTGCTTTATTGAAGTTTTTAATAATGAAACAGTTTTTTGGTAACATGTAAAGAAATGTACTCTACTTCATAATAATTATGGGTATTGTAAGTCTGCTGATGGTACCAAAACTTTCCTGTAGCTGAAAAGGTGGTATGTTACAATTTATAACAGATTTAGTAGGTTTTTTTTCTTGAGAAAGTAATTGCCGTACTACCATTTAAACCGCATTTTCATCATGAAAGGAAACCAACTAATCGACACTGCATTGATTCGGTGAATCGTCTTATTGAATGTACCTTTTGAACTGCAGTAACTGACATTCAGAAAAAAAGACGCAACAATGAAGGAGAGTGACCAATAGAAAGCAAAACCATAAGAACAAAAGAAAGGGACAAGGAGCAAAGGAGACTTTGAGTAATATGCTGGGAGGGAGAAAGAGAAAGAAGGAGAGCGGGCGATAGAGAAAGAAAGAGAGAGAGAGAGAGAGAGAGAGAGAGAGAGAGAGAGATAACGAGAGAGATGGAGGAGGGGATTAACAGAAATTTAGATGGTAGAGAAAGATGACTCGATTTAGAGGTTACCCGGCAAATGCTGTACTCTCTGGAACCCTTTCAAACTACCGCATCTGATCTCTATTTTGTATTAATTCCCTGCAGAACCTCTCTTTCTCTACGCGTAGCACTAGCTGTCTAACTTACTCCCTCTCTGAGTCTGGCTCTATGCATCTCTATCACATCACCCTCTGTCTAGCCTCTTATTTTACCATATCAACACATCTTATTACTTTTTCTCTCGTCTACTTTTATTTATACTCCATTCATTAGGCTATTCCCATATCGGTCTCTTGTTTTCTCCGAGTAAAAAAATACAGAGTAATCCTTTCGTTCAATATTATGTTCCAACATTGCTGTTCACCTTATGCAATTTTTATGATTTGCATCTTAGCAACTGTACTACTTTTTCAAGTACACTTTCATCCTCTCATTTACCACTCTTCCTTTCTTTGTCCCTATTCTGTCTAGGTCTGTCTGTCTGTCTGTCGTCTCTCTATCTGCCTCTCTACGTGTACCTTTCCTCACCTGCTTTTCATAGGTTCCATTTCTCTGTACTCATTACACAGGTAGAACTTGGGCTCGTGACCTTCTCTAGTTGCCAATTTATCCGACAGAACAAGCACTGGTGGTAGCAGCAGAAACCATCATTCGGGAGAGTAGAAAACAAAACATTCCCCCCAGGCCACTTGAGTAAATAATGCTCTTTTGTTTTCAAGCAAAATAAACATGGTAAGGGTTGTATTAGATTGTTCTTTTGAAACTCACGTGAGAATTCACAGCCACACTACTATTAGAACAACAACAAATCTGTCAACTTTTCTAAAGCAGCCAAAGCAATACAATACACATAATAAAAGAAACGCGGGTAAAAAGTAAAGAAAAAAAAATTACGATTAAAGAATTTCACAACATTGCATATTCAGCAACAAAGTTCTTGATAGAATCAACAGTAATAGCAAAAACAACAAAAAAAGCAAAGAAGCAACTACAGAAAGAATAATATTAATCACGACGAAAGGTGATTATCGCAGCCATGAAAACCTCTTAACTAAAATAACCTTGGAAGTTAAAAGTTATAATGTCTTCGGTTAATAAAATTAAAAGGATTATAAACATTTGGTTTACTTCTTGTCAAGGCAATCCAAAAGATCCGACAAAACAAAAACCACCATTGGCAAAAGTAGGAAACAAAACATTCCTCGGGCAACTTGAGTAAATAATGCTCTTTTCTTTTCAAGGGAAATAAACATGGTAAGGTCTTTTCCTTTTTTCTTACTTTGGGATTTTTACTTTTGAACAGTTAGATAATTCCTTTTGGTTGAAATTATGCCGATGTCTACCTGATCGTTGGGTAAAAATAACGGTTGAGATTGCCTTTATTCGGTGACAACGAAGTACCTGAACGGACACGATGATTGAGTTAAAGTTTCAAAGCCTTTTATTTCTAAAACAAGGGAAAAGATTCAATCGCTCCTTGCATCACAGTGGGGCGGCACGCTTTTAATTGTCTCCAGAGCTGTCTATGAGATAAACTCGAAGTTGACTGGGACGTTAAAAATCAATCAAACAAACAAACAAAACAAAACCGCAAGAGGTTTTACGTTCAGACTGCTAGCCGTGATTAAACAAAATGTTTAGCATGCAAGCGGTTAAAATTCTTCAGTGTACCATAATTATCGGATCGGAAAGCAAGTAATTTCTCATTTTTCGAACTGGCCTCTCAACGCAGAGGTCTATTAATAGAACTCTGTGCCTCTCAGTGACTTACAAAAGTCGCGGTGTGCTTGGCCAGATATTTCCTGGCCATTCGGACTGGCCACCTTGTCGCTGTTACCGCTTAGTCGATACAGGTAAAAACAGAATTTATACCTACCACATAAGATAAAAAAGAACCGCTACTTTCTGCTATCGCTCCAGTTCCATGTTTTTTAGAACGTGAACTTATTAGTTTGTTGGGACTTGGACGGCTGCATCCGGAGATCAAGGCTATAAAGAAGCGTAAAGAAGGGCGGAGGTAAACTCCTCTGGGACACTCTAAACAGAGTGTTGTTTTCATCTGGTGCACATCAGTCGAGAAATGCGTTTTAGATCGAAGGAATTTCTCAAAAATTAAAGAAAAGGCAAAGCTGCACTTGAGTTTTTCATTCTCCTAACAAAACAAAACACCCCCCCCCCAAATAATAACAAAAACCAAGACGTGTCGTAAAAAACCCAAGAACTTGCAAGACTAATTTGTAACAGAAACAATTAGCATTTTTTTATAACGGCTTTAAATTTTGCTCAAGGTAACAGCGTGATCCCCTCGAGTCAATTTTTGTATAAAAAGAGTGTAATATTTGACACACAAAAATATAAATGCAAAGCTACCTTTCAGTACATCTACACAATTGCTGGCTTGGTAGACTTAGGTGAAATTTGATTTTGGCTCTGCACTTTTAGTGGTGAAATAAACAGGTGTTGTTATCGGTATCGCTTATATATTTGCCATCTCTTTATCCTCTCCTTTTTCTTTAGCGCTTTCCATTCACTGTCTGTCTGCTTCGAATACTGGTTATCTCTCCATTTCTGTTGCCGATCTTAGCTCTCCCTTTCTCTCTTTTAATCTCTCTGTGTCTCTTTTAATAATCTCCCTCTCTATGTCTCTATCTATCTATCTATCTACCTATCTATCTCTTTCCGCGAGAACACAGAACATTTTCTGACACAGACTCAGGTGTGCATACAGGTAGTCCTTCTGGGGAGCGAAAGCAGCCGCCAAGATAAGATTACAACTTTTACTTTAGCAAGTAAAAAATGAGAAAAGATTGAATCCATTATCGCTTCCAAGTCAGAAATAGTTTTTTTGCGAGCAAAAGAATGTGAGAACATATCCTGAAGGCGATAAGATGGGTTTAAAAGGGTAGTTGCAAGCTTAGCCAGGAATTTTCGCCTAGTCTGCAACTTGTTCAAAGCTGTGTGTAATAATATCTTTTCCGTCTTTAAAATTTACCAAAATAAATAATCTAAAATATCTTGACAGTTCAGATTTAGAAAATCAAATCACCAGTGTTTCAGAATTAAGACGGGCCGGGGGTATTGCAAATTAGTGGGTGTCCCGACAGGACCACACCTGATTTCTTTTTTTTTTCCTCGTCAGTAATTGAATAAATAATCATTTATTGAATTCTTCTCGTTAAACTGATTCATCGTCTCCTCATCATCGCGAAAACATTTCAACAGCCACCATCACCACCACCATCATGTTTATCAAAAGCATAGCCAACGGTGGTCTTCACCCTTCACATTCTCACCATCACCACAGCTACCACCACCACTACCACCATCATCATTATCACCATCATCATCATC